>PVKA01000708.1:0-154123 GCA_004027165.1 Ctenomys sociabilis
CACTACTGGAGGCTGCGTTGCCTTGGGGTCACCAGGTGTCCATAGTAGGGTCACCGCTGGGGTCTGTGTTGCCTTGGGGTCACCAGGTGTCTGAAGTGGGATCACCGCTGGGGTCTGTGTTGCCTTGGGGTCACCACGTGTCCGAAGTGGGATCACCGCCGGGGTCTGTGTTGCCTTGGGGTCACCAGGTGTCCGAAGTGGGATCACCGCCGGGGTCTGTGTTGCCTTGGGGTCACCAGGTGTCCGAAGTGGGATCACCGCCGGGGTCTGTGTTGCCTTGGGGTCACCAGGTGTCCGAAGTGGGATCACCGCCGGGGTCTGTGTTGCCTTGGGGTCACCACGTGTCCGAAGTGGGATCACCGCCGGGGTCTGTGTTGCACGTGTCCGAAGTAGCATCACCACCAGGGTCTGTGTTGCCTTGGGGTCACCAGGTGTCTGAAGTGGGACCACCGCCGGGGTCTGTATTGCCTTGGGGTCACCAGGTGTCCCGAGTGGGGTCACCACCAGGGTCTGTGTTGCCTTGGGGTCACCAGGTGTCCGAAGTGGGATCACCACTGGGGTCTGTGTTGCCTTGGGGTCACCACGTGTCCGAAGTGGGATCACCGCTGGGGTCTGTGTTGCCTTGGGGTCACCAGGTGTCCCGAGTGGTCACCACTGGAGGCTGTGTTGCCTTGGGGTCACCAGGTATCCGAAGTGGGATCACCGCCGGGGTCTGCGTTGCCTTGGAGTCACCAGGTGTCCAAAGTGGGATCACCCCCGGGGGTCTGTGTTGCCTTGGGGTCACCAGGTGTCCGAAGTGGGGTCACCACTGGGATCTGTGTTGCCTTGGGGTCACCAGGTGCCCGAAGTGGGGTCACCACTGGGGCCTGTGTTGCCTTGGGGTCACCAAGTGTCCCGAGTGGGATCACCACTGGGGTCTGTGTTGCCTTGGGGTCACCAGGTGTCCATAGTGGGGTCACCGCTGGGGTCTGTGTTGTTTTGGAATAGAGTGGGTATCAGAAATAGGATTACTGCTGGGCCCATATTGACTTGGGTTGATGAAGTGTCCAAAGTGGGATTGCTGCCCGGGTCTGTATGGCTGGGGACGAGTAAGTGTCTGAATTGGGATTCCTGCAAAGTTCTGCATTGGTGATGGGGATAATGGGTGTCGAACGTGGGGTTACTATAGGGATCCCCATTGGTTTGGGAGAGGATGGGCGCAACAGTGGGATTTCTGCAGGAGTCGGAACTGATAATGAGATAGTGGTGTCAAAAGTGTTCATTGTTGGGGCCTACCGTGATTTGGGGGAGAGGGGACGTTGGGGCTACTGCAGGATTCAACATTGCTTTTTGTGATAGTGGGTATCCAAAATTGGGTCCAAAGGGGTTTTAATTGGTGATAGGGGAGACTGGATGTCAGATGTAGTTACAGGAGTCCACATTGGTTTGGGTGAAAATTGCTGTCAGAAGTGGGGTTACTGTATGGAAGTCCGCATTGGTTTGGAGGAGAGCACATGTCCGAGGTAAGATTACGGCAAGGTCCACATTGGTGCTGGGGAAATTGGGGGCTGGAAATGGGATTACTGAATGGGTCCGTATTGGTTTGGGGATACAGAAGTAGAATTACCACAGGGGTTCATATTAGTTGGAACGTATCAGGTACCCAAAGTGAGAGTAGCACAGGGTCTGTATTGATTTGGGGGACATTTGGTATCTGAAGTGGCATTACCACATGGTCCACAGTGGCTGGGGGACAGCAGGTGTCCAAAGTAGCATTACTGCTGAGTCCATATTGGTTTGAGACAGAATGTTTGTTCAAATTGGAATTGCTTCAGGGTCCATGTTGGTTCAGGGGAGAGTGGACGTCCAAAGTGAGACTGCTACAAGGTCTGTGTTAGTTTGGGAGAGACCAAGTGTCAAAAGGGGGATTACCACAAGGGTCCACTTTGGTTGTGGTGAGATGCATGTTGAAATTGGGTTCTGCATTGCTTTGGGGGAGATAAGTGTCGGGAATTTGGTGATTATCAGAGTCCATGTTGGATTGCAGAAGAATGGCTGTCAGAATTGTGATGACTATGGGGGTCCACTTTTTTCTGGGATGATCAGGTATTGGAACTGGAATAACTGCAGGGGTCCAGCTGCTTTGGGGGAGATGGGGTGTTCAAAGTGAGATTATGGTAGGGTTTATCCCTGTTGGTTTGGAGGAGGCCGAGTTTTAAAAGTGGGATTTCTCTGGGTTTTACATTGATTTGGAAGGAATGGGTGTCAGAAGTGGGCTCCCTGGTGAGGTCTACATTAGTCAAGGGAGAGCAGATGTCGGGAGTGGGGTTTTGCAGGCTTCCTGGGAAGGACTGGGCGCCACAGTGCACCACGTCCCTCCCGTGGCACCCCTCATGCTTGTCACCCCTTTGCCACTGCACCAGGGAGGCTGGGCTGTACTTCTGTGCGCCAGGTTCATTGCAGCAGCCCTGTCCTGGCTGAGCCCCAACTCTCTGCAGGCCTGGCCAGAAGAGGTCAGCTGAGCCCTTCCTGGGATGGGGGTCCTGGCCATGTCCCTGACTCACATTGACGTTTTGAGTCTTGTGGCTCCATGGGACCTGGGCTTTGGTCTACAATCCAGTTCCTGTGAAGACAAGTTGAGGACAGCAGAGCCCATAACCTGCAGGGAGAGGACATGGAGTGGGCGTGGTGGGATTCTGGCCGGCTGTCCTCAGCAGCCCCCCCCCTCTCCTCCCCTGGCCACCACTGTCTGTGTCCTTGCCTAGGGCTGGAAGCCCAGCCATCCTACACCGTCCCCCACTGGTGCTGCTGGGCTGATGGGGCTGGCAATGCTCTCCCACGACCCTCCACACATGACCATCACCTGCCTGGCCCTGCACTGGACACTGAGGAGGAAGGGCAAATATAGCCCCTCTACTCAAACCTGTGGAAGGTCGGGAAGCCTCCTGGAGGAGGGTGGAGCCCCTCCAAGAACATAGCAAGGGTCATCCTGAGCAGGAGGGGTCCTGTGCCCGTGGCCATCTGCCAGGGCTGGTCAGCTTTGCCAAGCCCAGGCACCCAGGCCTGCGCTTCCCTGAGGGCTCACCAGGACTCAGTGCTGACTGCTGGCACATGGTTCTCTCTGGCACAGAGGGGAGCAGGGCAGGGCTGCCGCTTCCTGATAAGGTGAAGTGGATGGACACGTCTCCTGCGGTGTCTGCTGACTCCTGTGTCCAGCAGCCCTGTCAGTCACCCTGGGCTGTGTGCCCACAAGTCAGGAGGGCAGGGCCAGGGCAAGCGTCAAGATGGAGGCGTCCCTGCCATCCCAGGCCCTGCCAGCTGTGGGCCCCAAGGCAGCCACAGTGCTGACACCGGAAGTCCCCCTTCTAGTACAGAGCTGCAGAGGTCAGCGCCAGGGCTGCCCAGATGCTGCGTGCAGGTCGCACCCAGAGCAGTGCTAGTCATGACAGGCTGTCCTGCTGTCTGCTGGGCCCCATCAGGTCTGAGAGGAACACACGCTTGGCTCGGCCTGCACCTCCTGGACATTAGTCTTGCACGTGTACAGCTAGCATGCTCAGCCACAACCTCCTAGGGTAGTAGCCCCACCATGAGAGATGCAGTGAGAAGTACATAGCACCAGGATTAGAGCCTGGCATGCTTGGCCAGAGCTGTACCCCAGTGAGTTCCTGTGACCCTGGTCGCCCTGTGCACCTGTCTCCTCATCTTCTAGAGGGACTGAGATGGCAATTGTGTGGACACCTGGGTGGGAGCTGAGGCAGTGGCTGGCTGCTTGTGCGCCATCTGCCCCGTGAGAAATCCTTGCAGGCACAGAGATGGCATCGGCAAGGGCAGGGCAAGGACAAGCAGAGACAGCTTCCCAGGATGTGCAGGAAACCAGCATGGGCAACCCTTCAGCAGGCGCAAGGTGAAGGCCTTTGCCCACCTGGCCTCCCACATCTAGCAGTTGATGCTAGCATCCTTTGTGGTGGCACAAAGCCATCTTCAGTTGGCCCCAGTTGGGCAGAGACAGTTCTGTAATCTGCACACGAGCTGTGCCCCAGGGATCCGATGTGGGCTCCCCAAGGAGCCAACCAGAGGTGCAACTGCAAGAACCCAGGCTACCCTGAGCCTTGCCAGGCCAGGGCCTGTGGTACAAGGGTGCTGGGGAGATGCCTGGGGAGTGCTCGCTCCCCAGCTCGAGGAGCTCTGTGGTGGTAGCAGCCAGATGTGCGCGTGCTCACACAGGCCGAGTGGCAGGTCCCAGGCCAGGAAGAATGGCTACTTCCTGCCAGCCTTCATGGGAGGAGGGCAGTCCTGGGGCCTCCACCAGACCCTTGAAGGAGGCCCTGGGTAGACAAGCACATCAGACCCGGAAGCCAGGAGCCCAGAGCAACCTGTCCTGTCAGGCCTCCCTCACCACCCCAGCATGGTTGCCTGCACGCTGGCTGCACCAGACTGCGCTGGCACCTGGCACAGGGAACAAAGGGCCAGTCTCCAGGCTCAGCAGGCAGGTGGCCAGGTCATCATGAGTGTCCCCTTGAGGAGTCAAGGGGGGAGACCTGGGCAGGGCTTTCTGAAGGGTGGGGCTGGTGTGGAGCAGCTAGAAGAGCATGTCCCAAGCCCAGGGGACCTCAGAGGCAGAGGCCCTGAGCATATCCAAGGAGCCCTGAATGCCAGTGTGCCTGGGGTCAGGAGGCAGCATGGAGCATGAGATGGTGGCAGGTCCGAGGGGTCCAGGTCTGGGTGCAGGGAGAACTTGAGGATTATGACCAGGGCAGGATGTGTTCCAGGCAGTTCTAGCTGCAAGCATCCTGCCACTCCGCCCTAAACGGTGGCAACTCAAGCCACCTGGGGGAAGGGAGACAGCCACAGACCCCAAATTGGAGAGTCGGACTGGGTTCACTGCCCCCACCAGGTGGGGTGGAAGAAGTGAGCAAGATCGTGGCTGAGGGAACACCAGGACAGAGTCACCAAGACTAGGAACTCGCTTCCGCCTGTGCGGAGTGACAAGCAATTTGGTACTGCTGGAGCATGACTGCCGCCCGGGCTGCACACAGACAGCGGGAGGCAGCAGTGCCCAAGCCTGTGGGGTGCACAGCAGGTCGGCCCGGCAGCACAGGCAGGGACATGGACACAGGCAGGAGCAGGAGCAGCTCTCAGGCTTACCATGAGAGAGCGACACTGCAGCCCGGCCAGGCCTGTTGCCATGCTGTCCAGCAGAAAGCCATCGAGCCAAGATGGGTGTGGTCCCCCAGCAGGACAGCTCATGGGACAGGACAGGGCATCAGGACCAAGTAGGTATCCTGGGGGAGGCAGCATCAGGCAGAACACCCCAAAAGAGAGCAGGACATCTGAAGTATAGGGAAGGGGTGTCAGGACTTCCTAGTGTTAGGACAGCATGGACAGAGTGGGGGTGGGCATGACCTGCACTGGGGCCACAGGGCAGCATGGACAGCAGCTGTCTCTCCATGCTCATGCGTGGGACTGGGCATGGAGCCCCTCTGTACCCTGGAGCCAGGTAGAGCACAGGCTCCTACCAGCAGGGGAACGAGGAAAGGGGGCCACTGGCACTGCCACCCTCTGGCCACCCCCACCTCAAAGCCTCAGTGTCCCCAGATGTTGAGTCTCTCCGGAGTCCTTGCACCAGGCTCCCCAGGGAGAAGGACAATGGACGTTTGCTAAGGGGCCACACCCCAACTGAGCAGAAGCCTGCCTCCAAAAGCCAATTGGCAGCCATGCCCACCCGAAGATACCACATCCACTGGATGGCCATGCACAGGTCCCTCTGTTCACACTGCCCAGCAGAGGCAGGAAGAGAGCCCATGCACATAACCTGGTTGGTGCCAGGCTGGTTGGCCCCTGCTGCTACCATGCTCACAGCTGGGGACACCAGCAGGCAGGAGGCAGGTGGTTCCACCTTCTGATGCCTACCAAGCTTGTCCACTGTCTCCTCCTCTCCAGGGAAGGGGCAAGCCTGGGTCTCAGCCTGTCCTCCTGACACTTGCTTTGCCCCAAGGGACTGTGGCCCAGCCCCTCTGGGCTGCAAAGGGCCACACCCCAGGATGGGCTGAGGAGACCATAACCCAAACAAGCAAGCTGAGGCTCTGGACAAGCACCCTGTGGGTGACTAGACTTAGATCCCAGGTCCCCTCATAGCCACAGCAAGCCCGCCCCTCCCTGGGCCTCAGCTTTCCACCCAGCCTCTGTCCACTCTGAGCTGTGTCACTCTTCAAAAGCTTATTAGAATATTAGAGACTTCGCCACAGAGGGGCTTGCAGGTGGGGCTGGGACTTGCAGAGGAGGGAGAACACCCAAGGCCATAGCCCAGACCCTGAGGCCACCAGTTATTTCTGGCAGCTCTGGAAGGAGCACCCTCACCTGCCCTCTGGGTCCTCAGTGGCACTGGAGCTGTGCACCAAGGGGGACCAGATTCACAAGTCCAGTCCAGCCAGAGCCCAAGGCCTGCCAAGCCCACACCTGCCCCCAGCGTGCTGGGCCCCAACTCCACATCTCTGGTCAGCTGGAACCCTAGGGCAAGGGCTCAATCCTACACATGAGGAAACTGAGGCTCACAGCAGCCAGGCCCCTGGGAGGCTCATACTGTGGCCCTGGGGCCTTTGCTTGATCTCTGCTGCCCCTTTGTCCCATCAAACCAATGCATATGGTGACTTCCTTTTTTTTTCTTGGTGCCAAAATATAATCCTTAGTAATTTTGCCCCCTGCTTGTTCATCCATAGAAGATACGACAAATCCTAAAACCTATAAAAAATTTGTTTCAATTACCCAGTGTCCTACCACCCAGGCACAACAAATTAACCTTTCTTTCCTCCCATGACAGTGTGTGGCAGTTCTTCTCCTAAATGGGATTACACACCACTCCTCTCCCAGCGCGGGCACACAGCTGCCCGCGTCTTTGAGTGTCTTTGAAAGCCTGGCTCCTGGGCCAGTGTCAGAGCCACTTCTGTGAATGGAACCAGCCCATCTCAGTGCAGCCCATGTCCCACACAAGGCTGCTCTGGGTGTCCTCTCTGCACACAGGACCCCAAAGCTCGTCAGCTGCTCCCAAGATTCAAGGAGGGACAGCCACCCAACACGCATAAGTATGCACTGCCATCTTCTAGGCCTGTGTCCTTTCTCTCACCTGTCTGCTGTCCGGCCTGGTGTCCCCCAACTCCCACAGCCACCAGGACACTGCCTGCCGTCCTAACTTTTATTTTATTTTTTTATTTTTTGTCTTTTTGAGACAGGGTCTCACTATGCAGCTCAGGCTGGCCTTAAGCTCACTTTGTAGCTCAGGCTGGTCTCGAACTCACAACAATCCTCCTGTCTCAGCCTCCCGAGTTCTGGGATTACAGGCATGCGCCACCACGCCCGGCCCATCCTGACTTTTAGATCTGGCACACTAAGAGCCATACCCAGAGGGACCCAGTCTCTTTCAGGGGTCAGGGGGATTGAGGAAGAGCCCTCCCAGGCTAAGGCAGTGGCTTCACCAAATATAAACCCCAGCACATGACCAGGAACACTGCGACTCAGTACCACACATGGGCTCAGAGCCTTCAGAGTCCCCTATGGGCTGACAGACTGCCCAGGCAGGACCCCTCCTCTGCCTTTGGCAGCTCTGTCTCTGCCATGCTGCAGACCAGGCATTGTCCTGGAGAGGACATGGGTTCCCCACCTCTTGGGCTAAGCTGTGGCTGTGGCTGGTCACCCCACGGTGGGCCTGTGTGGCCCCGCCCATCCCCACTCTGTCCTCCACCTGTTCTGAGCAGCTCTGTCCTCTTCACCCACAGGCTGCGCAGCCCCTGGGTGCCCTCGTGCCTCGGGCAGCCCCGAGTCCTGCAGGGCCGCCTGGCCAGGTCCTCACCCTCGCTTTGGGACAGGTAACACACCTGCGTCACCCTCCATTCTTCAATGTCTGTGTCTGTCCCCAGACATCCATTCCATGTGTGTGTCCACCTTCCCTGAGACAGACAAGCAGGCTCAGAGAGGGGAGGGGTCTCCAGCTGGCAGTGTTGGCCCAGGTCCAGCATTGTTCCTGGGCCCAGGCTCCTGTGAGTGGCCAGAGGGTCTGGGGGGAGGAAGAAGGAGATCCTTCAGCCCCCCCCCCCACTGTATCCACTGTTCCCCAAAGGCTGGGAGGGACCAGGATACACACAGTGCCTGGGGAGGGCCAGGTTGCACCTTAGTTGACAGAAGAGTGAGGTGACCCCACCCCACTCTCCATGCTAACCTGCATCAGTCAAGGAGCTGTTTCTGGAACCAGGACCCCAGTTCCACGACCCAGGCTATCCTCACCCAAGGCAAAACCTTAGACCCCAGCCATTAGTGGCCTCGTGGCCCCACTACCACACAGTGCCACCCTCCACATCAAACCTTTGTCTGGGGCAGTTCTAGAACCTCCATAGAGCAAGGACCATGGACAGCTCCTCCCTGCATCCCCACTTTACAGGTGCAAACTGAGATCACAGGCAGGTGGGCCTTGGTTAAGTGCCCCTGGCGGGAAGCACACTGGACTTAGGTACCTCCCATTCCCCTCCCTGTCCGAGCTTCGGACAGGCTGAGCCCTCAGGAATTTGTGGCAGACTTCAGCGGGAAGGATTGGCTGGGGCATGGTCTGGTGTCTAGGGTAAGCATGACCCTAAGGTCTCAGGGGCGTGGCCTGGTACCTGCTGGGGTGTGGCCCTAGTTCTAGGGTAGGCATGGTCCTGAAACTAGGGTGGGCGTTGCCCTGAGGGGGCGTGGTCCGGGACTCCGTGGGCGTGCCAGGTAGTCAATTGAGTGTGAGAGGGCAGAGCCTAAGAGAGGACACAACTGGTGTTAAGGACTGGGCAGAGTCCCTGTGTGGCTGGGTGTGGAGGAGGTGTGACCTTTGAGGTGACAGAGAGGTGCTGGGGCGAACCAGGTGTGGTCTTCAGCAGTGACAGAACCACAGTGTGGAGTGGACACAGCACGGACACCAACCTGAGCAACTCTGAGGTGTGAGCAGTGACAGCTAGAGCGGGTTGGTGACTGTTTGCAGGCTGGTGGAGCAGTCTAAAAGGATAAACTGAGGCCATAGCTGATGTCCCTTGAGTGAGTCCTTGCTGGCTGGCCCTAGCGAGTGGGCACTCCTTCCTCTGGACTGCAGGATCCCTGGGTAGACGGAGGTCCCAATGCCTGCCGTGAGGACCCAATAACAGAGCAGGCAGGTGGGGGAGGGGAGGGCGGCGACGCTCGTGCTCTAGATAACACCAGCAGTCAGGTAGATGACCTTGGCATCCGAGCTGGGAGTGGGAGGGAAGGAAGCCGGCCTGGGAGGGCGCGGAGTGCCCTGCGAAAAGGGGGCCCAGAACGGACAGGGCTGGGGGAGGGGCTCCAGACAGAGGCCTCAAGGAAGCCAGGGATGTAGCTGGTGGAGGCGGGGTAGGGGCTGCGGTGGCGTTGGCGGCTGGAGGGCAGGCGGGCACCCATCCGCGGGGCAGCAGGAGAGCTTCCTGAAGGGGACGGCAGAGCGCCCTACTGTGGTCTGCGTGGGCAGCCCCTGTGCCTGCCTGGGGCTTCCCTGGTTACTCTGCATCCTCTTTCAGGAACTAAGTTGTCCCGCCCTTCGTCAAGATTCTCAAAAAACGCAAGCAACTATTTTTATTTATTTTTTAAAAATATAGACCTGGGCAGGAATCCAAGAATGCTTAATGGAGGTTCGCTGGGACGGTGCCCGCTGTAGTACATGTCGTTTGCTCACAGGCCCCAACCTCGGGACATAAGGAAAGGGACCCCTTACCCAGGGGTCTCACAGCATATGGCCCGGCCCATCTGCTGGCCCAGTCCGAGTGGGCTCAGTGCCTCTTCCTTCGTCCGCAGCAAACCCCCAGAAACCAACGCCCTGGAGGCGCCCAAGCCGACCAAGGCGTGGGAGGGGCGGCCCCGCCTCTCTCCCAGTGCCCTGCTCCAGTCCAAATGACTTAGGGTGACGGAGCCACTCCTCCGTGGGAGATGCCTGGGGGGTCTTCCAGAGGAAAGGGGAGCAGCGCTGGTACTATGAACCTCCTGACCCCGGGGTGTGGACCTTATTATCCTGCCTAGACAGGTACCCCAGGAGCTGTGGCTCTATCTGAGGGAGGGACGCTCGCCTTGGATAGAGCCTGGTGCTGAAAAGGGGCAAAGCCAGCTGGGGTGTGCTTTATACCGTATGGTGGCAAGGATTGAGGCCAGTGTCCCCCAAGGGGGTCGCACGGGAAGGACACTCGTGGAGGGTGGCTCTGGGCAGCCTGGCTCAGCATCAGAAGCCCTCATTCCTGGGGGGCCATCTGTCCTGAGTGCCGCCGCCTCCTCAAGGAGAGTGCATGTGTGTGTCCTCGCGTAGTTGCAGGGCCCGCACCCATAACGCGCCGCAGGTGGCCCACGCGGGCCTCGGGTTCCCCGCGCTCAGCGCCCCGATCCGGGCCGCCCTCGCGTGTCGTTGCAGCGCGCTGCAGGAGCAGAAGGGAGAGCTGCGCAAGCGGCTGTCCTATACCACGCACAAGCTGGAGAAGCTGGAGACCGAGTTTGACTCCACGCGCCACTACCTAGAGATCGAGCTGCGGCGTGCGCAGGAGGAGCTGGAGAAGGTCACTGAGAAGCTGCGCAGGTGAGGGGCGGGGCCTGAGGTGGGCGGGGCCTGAAGGCCGGCCGTGCGGTCCGCGCCAGGCAGAACCCTGCTCTTACCAAGGTGGTGACCCTATTGACAGATAGGGACCCCAAAATCAAACTTAGTGCCTCTAATATGTGCACCCAGGGTTGACTGCTGCCCGGAACAGGCTCTTCCAAAGCCCCTCTCCAGACCCGGTTCTGTTCCCCCCTCTCACTTTCAATGTGGCAGCCCCATGTCACCCGGGTGGCCACCAGGATCCCAGCTTCTGAACCTGAGCCTGGGCTGGATAGCGGTGTCCAGCCTGTGAAATGAGCTGGAGTTTATTGACTGTCCCTTGAGGGGCACAGAGGCTAATGAAGCTTGAGTTAACGGACTCCCAAATGTTTCTAAAAAGAACAAAATTTCCTCACATTTAAGATGGAATTTTTTAAAACATATTACTTGCTTTCCTGTCTTCTTAAACAGAAAATGCAAAGAGAATGCAAATTTTACTGTTGGTTTAATTCGTTTCAAATATTTATAGAGCACCAGCTGGCGCTGCCCCGAGGAGGACTTGTGTAAAGGCTGTTTGTCCCAGCCTGTCGGGCTTTTTGCATGTCACCACCCAATCGTGTGGAAGCCGGGCATGGGCCACTCAGCCAGGCCAGACCTGGGGCAGGTTCCTGCTGTGCCTTAAGCACCTTTTAGTGTCTTTTTCCCTGACTGCACGCTGGGTCAGTAACACTGCACCAAGGTTGTCCAGCAGATGGTTGGTCAGATGGACGGACACAGGCCCCAGCCCCTGTCACCAGCTGTGGAAGCAGATTCTCCCCCAACAGGCAGGTCCTCCTTGTAGGAAGAGTTACATCTCCACCCCTGTTAGGTCCCTGTCACTTCCCTGCTAATGTGTGGCTGAACTGTACAGCACAAGCCATGCTTGTAAGAGCTGTATGTGAAGTGTGAGGGAACCAGTGAGCAAGGAGGGCCGACAGTCTCTTGCAAATAAAATTCCTGTCAGAGGCAGAGATCAGCATAGCCCTGTACCTTGGCGTGGGGAAGCTGGGAGGAGACTTAGCTCACAGACTGGGGTACTGGTGTCCTGCCCCACCCACTCACTGGCTGCTGGCCCTGGCAGTCATGGGAAGGTAAGGCTTTGCTCAGCAGTGACTCTGCTGCATCTTGCTATAGGATTCAGACCAACTACATGGCACTGCAAAGGATCAACCAAGAGCTGGAGGACAAGCTGTACCGCATGGTGAGGCCACCCCAGCTACCCCCACCACACCCAGCCCGTCCTCCAAGCACCTCTGACCACCTCCTTCCACTGCCCCCATCCTCCAGGGCCAGCATTATGAGGAAGAGAAGCGCGCCCTGAGCCATGAGATTGTCGCTCTCAACAGTCACCTGCTGGAGGCCAAGGTGACCATCGACAAGCTGTCGGAGGACAATGTGAGTGCAGAGGCATTCACCCAGAGGGCACAGGCATATTCAGGGCTTCCCAGGAACCAGAAGCAGGCACAGTGACTGTGGCTCAGGTGCTGCTGCCCCCACAAGGGACAGGAGAATGGAGGGGGCAGGCAGGACATCAAGACAGGCAGGCAGGCCTCCTCAAGGTGACACTGCCAGAGCTCCTGGCAGACCTCCTTCTATCAGGACTTAAGCTAGGCACTTGAGGCTGTGTCCTTCAACATCAGGTGAAGCTGCCTAACCCCAGGGTGGAGCATGGCTACCCAGGCCTCCAGCCTTGGGCCACCCCTAGGGTCTCATGAGAATTGTGCCACTCACAGACCTGATTTCAGGGACCCCCATGAAGTTACCTGGCCATGCTCTAGGCCTCTTATCAGCTGAAGATCCTTCATCAAGAAGCATCTAATCCTGCCAGACCTACCTGGCTGGAGTGAACACCAGCCCAAGCCTAAACGGACCCCCCCACCACAGTTGACATCTGAGCAGGGAGGACAGGAAAGCTGATGACCACACAGTGCAGTACCTCAGAAATTCTAAGTGCTGTAGGCAGCAGGAGAGCAAGGAGCAGCCCCAGGGAGCTGCCAACCACTGGGTCTCCAATTCCAGCAGGAATTGGTCTCCAATTCCAGGACGGACCAGGGGCCATGGAGACAGGCAAGCAGATGTCTGGGGTGGAACATTTGTCCTATGCTGGAAGGACCCCGGGGCCGAAGGCTGCCTGGGGACCTTGGAGAGTTGCAATGACCCACAAGGAGCCCTGCTAGTCAGGCTCCTATCCAAATGGCCTCATTTGGAGGGAAATGGGCCCTGCAGGGTCCTGAGCAGAGGGTGGGGTGCCTACGCTCACGGGGTTAGGGGCTGTCGTGCTGTGTGCAGACACAGGGGCGGGGCCATGGCCAACAGCACAGTGACAGCAGGCTGGTGGCGGTGGAGGCCAGGAGAAGAACAAGAGCTCTGGCTGTATTTTTAAGCCATAACCAATAGGATTGGCCAAGATTTGGGATATGGAGGGAGAGAAAGATCTGCGTCTAGCAGCTACAGTCAGAGCCTGAAGGCAAAGAACGGGCTCCTGGAGGAGCAGGCAGAGGTGCCGTGGGAATCAATCCAGATTGCTGATGGCATCCAAGAGGCACAGGAGAGGATGAGATGGCCAGGAGGAGACAAGAGGCCAGGACATGAAGGGCCTTGGGCTCAGTGGAGGGGTTGGAACCAGCTGGGAAGTTCGGGGGACTGGTGAGGTGGGGTGGGAAACACCATGCAGTGTAGTGGCTCACAGCCAGCGGGTGCTCAGGCAGTAGGTGAGGGGCAGGCTGAGAAGTGACCTTGGAATTCGGGAGTGTGGAGGTTGGTAACTGACTGCCACAGGCCCTGCTAACCAAGGTGCTAAGGGCCCGGCATGGAGCACTTCTGCAAGGACTGTGGCTGTGGTGGGAGGTTCGTGGAACTGCTGGGACGGGAGAGCTTCCCTGGTGGTGTAAGACCACTGCCATTACTCTTGGTCAGCTTTGCAGGAACAGTACCTGAGGAAGCGGGGCACAGCCATATCAGTGATCTCCAGGCCACCTTGTGGCCGGCCGCTCATAGGCAGGGCTGGATTTGGACTCAGGACTGTCTGATTCCTTTCAGCACAGAGCCCTGCCCCCTACTTGCAGCAGCTCCATGAGCACTTCTTCCTCAAGGCCTGAATTTCAGGCCCCCCAGGAACATCCCTGAAAGGCCTAAACCTGACAGCCTCAGACATGGAGAGCTCAGGGTCTTGGTCCCTGTCACATCTTCCCATAGGGCTATGAGCAAAGTGAAAGGCTGTCCAGAGCCACCCACTCCCCCCCAGTGACATCCCCTACTGGCTATAGCTGTGGGGCTGGATGGGCAGTGGTGCCTATAGCTAGCTGGTGCCTGTGGCCAGTTCATTCTCAGCCAGCTATGCTTGTCCTGGGAAGCCTCAGCCCCCAGCTTCCCTCCACCCCACTGGCTAGTGCAAGGGGGGGTGGAGCAAAAAGGAGCCATGGGACATCCAGCCCCACTGCACTGGGTCTATGGCAGCAGCCCTAGGCCAGGAGCACCTGCAGGTAAAGCGGGTGGCCCCAGGGGCTGGCTGACAGGGTGCAAGCTCCCATATAACCACAGGCACATGCAACAGAGATTTTCAAAGACCAAACTAAATCACCATGATTGATCCTACTGTTTGCATCTGTTTTCGGCTCAAAGGCTGAGCCAGTCCCTGCCTGCATTCAGGGCCACACACCTGCCCATCCCTGCCCACCCCTGATGCCAGGCCACCCAGTGTGCATGCATGTAGAACTGGGGCTCATCCCTGTTCCTCTTTGGTGCCACGCACACCCTCTCTTTGGAAGGACTCCTAGAGACCAAGGGACCCAGAACCCAGCGGCCAGCCCAGGGGCCACCTGCACAGCTGCAGGACCAGTTGCCTGGCAGCGCCTTCTCCCACATGAAGCCAGAAACAGGCTGCCTGTCACCCTGGTGCCAGCTGCGCCACCAGCACTGCCCCACCCATTGCCCACTGGCCCCTGGGCGCTGGCCAGGCATGGGCCCTGGCTGGCGGGCGGTGCCAACGCCTTCTCTTTCTTCTAGGAGCTCTATAGGAAGGACTGCAATCTAGCGGCTCAGCTGCTGCAGTGCAGCCAGACCTACGGCAGGGTCCATAAGGTGTCCGAGGTAATGTGACCCCACCCCACACTCAGGCCCACCCTGCCCCAGGACCACTCTGGGCTCCTTTCGGGCCAGCCCCCTCCCGAGGCCACTCCCCAGCCCTGAGGAGGAAGACGCCGGGTGAGCCTGAGCCCCTTGTCCCTCCTTGCCTGCGGGACCTGGTCTATCTGAGGGCAGCAACCTGAACTGGCCTGGACAGCTGCCAGCCTCCCTGAAGCCCCTGTTGTCCATCCAAGTGGCCCTTACCCCTGCGCTTCCACCCCTGGGGTCCTCACAGCTGCCCTGAGTTCTGGGAACTATTACAGATGGCCCCATCTCTGAAAAGGGAACTTCTGGAAAAGAGGCTGGGCCCAGGCCCCAGGCTGGCAGCCTGTACCCAGCCTCATCCAGGACAGAGGCCCCTCACCCAACTGTGTTCACCTCAAAAGCTGGCCCAGGAAGCCCTTCCAGCCAGGCCACCTTGCCCCACTTCCCCACCAATGCACCTGCCCCAGTCCCTGCCACTTTTCCTGGGTGTGGGCCACGCCTGAGACACTTACAAAATAGATCAAACAGTAGCGCAGGAGCCCTTGTGGCACCAGGTGCCCACAAGGCAGCCATGAGGCACCTGACCCTCACCCCTCAATCTTTGTTGCATCTGTTTCTGAGTCTGTCTTGTTCAGCAGTGGGACCTGGGTGGGGAGCCCAGGGCTGGGAGAGCGGGTCAGCCACCTGCTGGGCAGCAGCTGGGACAGGTGGCTCGGCTAGCCCCACTGGCGTAGGGTGGTGTGGGGCAAGATGTTTGGGGATCCCCAAGAGCCAACAGCACCCCAAGTGTGCCAGAATCATCCCAGGAGGTCCCCTTCGTCTGCCTGTGTGTCTGCCTGCTTGTCCTTCATGCTGGCAATGGTCCTCAGCCCCTGGGCCAGGCTGGGCCACTCTCTCGCTGTAACCATACCCTCTCCCGCGCCCCTTACAGCTGCCCTCGGACTTCCAGGAGCGCGTGAGCCTGCACCTGGAGAAGCATGGCCGCAGCCTGCCCTCCCCGCTCTGCCGCCCGGCCTATGCCGACAGCGTCCCCACCTGCGTCATTGCCAAGGTGCTGGAGAAGCCGGACCCCGCCAGCCTGTCCTCCCACTTGTCTGATGCCTCCGCCCGCGACCTGGCCTTCCGAGACGGCGTGGACAAGTCCGGCCCACGGTCCCCATACAAGGAGGACATCTGCTGCAGTGACCCAGCCCTCTACCACCCCGAGGAGCCGCAGCTCGACAGGCGGCCCAGTGTGGAGACACCTGTGGCCGACGTGGGCTTCCTGCAGGCCCAGAATTCCACCGATAGCGCGGCCGAGGAGGAGGAGGAGGCCGAGGCGGCGGCCTTTCCCGCCAGCTTCCACCACGACGCCTTCCCAGGCTACGCAGGCTCGCTGCCCACGTCCAGCTCCTACTCCAGCTTCAGCGCCACGTCCGAGGAGAAGGAGCATGCGCAGGCCAGCACGCTCACCGCCTCGCAGCAGGCCATCTACCTGAGCAGCTGCGATGAGCTCTTCAGCCGCAAGCCACCCACCTACGAGGGCAGCCCTCGCTTTGCCAAGGCCGCAGCTGCGGTGGCCTCGCCGCTCGAGGCCGAGGTGGCCCCCGGGTTCTCGCGGACAATGTCCCCATACCCAACCGAGTCCTTCCGCTTCCCGGGCTCTCCGGGCCCCCAGCAGGCTCTAATGCCCCCAAACCTGTGGAGCCTGAGGGCCAAGCCAGGGTCCGCCCGGCTCTCCAGGGAGGACATGCGAGGCCACTGGCGGCCCCTGAGTGTCGAGGACATCGGTGCCTATTCCTACCCGGCCCCCAGCATAGGCCGCGCTTCGCCCCGCAGTTTCTCTGAACGCTACTATGGTGGCAGCATGGGCAGCCCAGGCCGGAAGGCAGAGGGCCGCGCCAGCCCCCTGTATGCCACCTATAAGGCCGACAGCTTCTCGGAGGGGGACGACCTCTCCCAGGGCCATCTGGCAGAGCCCTGCTTCCTACGGGCAGGCGGCAGTCTGAGCCTTAGCCCCAGCCGCTCTGCCGACCCTCTCCCCGGCTACGCACCCAGTGACGGGGACGGGGACAGGCTCGGAGTGCAGCTGTGCGGGGCGGGCAGCAGCCCTGAGCCAGAGCACGGCTCCAGGGACTCCCTGGAGCCCAGCTCCATGGAGGCTTCCCCAGAGATGCACCCCGCCGCCCGCCCGGGGCCCCAGCAGGCCTTCCCGCGGACTGGCAGCTCCGGGCTGAGCCGCAAGGACAGCCTGACCAAGGCCCAGCTCTACGGAACGCTGCTCAACTGAGCGCCTCTGCCAGCCCTACCCACTCAGTGTGGTGCCCATGGGGCACCCTCCCCTCCCCACACCCAGTCCCTGCCAACAGGGTCCCCTGTCCCACCAGATGCTCCCTCTGCACCCAGCCCCGTGTAGCCCGAGAGGAGGCCCCTTGCCCAGTTGTCTGTACCAGCCCCGTCCTGACGGACCCTCGTAGAACTTTTCCACACCCCAGTGTCCCCGAACCCGAGGTGAGCAGCCCCCCTTTTATAACGTGAAACTATTTTTATAGGGACAAGGGTCCTTCTTAACGCACTCGGCCTCCAGCTCCCTGGACGGCAGCCTTGGCGTTTTCAACACAAAGCTCCTTTCTTTTCCTGGGAGGGTGCGTTGGGTCTGTCCTGGGAGGGGGGCAGACCAGATTCCACAGTGGTGGGGAGACACCCAGTAAGCCAGCGGCAAGGGGACCCCAAAGCTCTGTCCACAAGGGGACGTGAACCCCATTAGTGTATAGGAAGTATTTCCAAACCTGTTTCTCCCCGTGCGGCCAGCACACCTGAGCTCTTCTGTGGCCCATATCCCGAGTGGAGCCGGAGGATGCCCCGCACGGCTGGTGCTCACCCCCCAACCCTGCCGACCCCACTGTGCTCTACCTCAGACATGTGAGGCCCTGCCCCCCTCCTCTCTGTGATGCATGCCTGTCTGGTTAGTGTTGTGTTTTGCATTCATTAATAAAAGACTTCAGTGGAAAGAATCTGCCTTTGGGTCTTGCTCCTCCTCGCCCAAGAGAGGTGGCATTTGGGGCCATCTCGTCAGCACTGGGTCTGAGTCTTGCCGTCCACCCAGCCCCCTGGGCAGGAGGCATCCCTGTGTCCTGCCTGGCTGACTGCCTCTCATTCATGCAGCATCTTCCTTTCCATCCCAAGTACATTCTTCAGTGTGAGCTTCAGGGACACAGGCATGGGTCCTTCCCTACCCCAGCACCCCTCCGTCCTGCTGGCCTGGGGCACTCACTGTGCACTGGGCTGCTTCTACCTGTCCAGCCACCTCTCTCTTCCTGTGGCTGTGTCAAGCTTCACTTTGACTTAGTTTGCTGTAGGGTCCCCAAGGTGTCAGAGAGGGGTCTCTTTTTAGGGGTCCTAGGGAGTTAATCTGTAGTTGGTGGATCTCATCTGTTCTGGAAAACCATCCATTACTTTTTAAAAGCATCCCTCTGCCCCTCGGCCCTGCAGCTGTGCCCTCCCTGCCCCTGCTCCCTCTGCGCCTCCCCACTTGGGTCTCACCCACTCCCACACATGGCCAGTCTCCCAGCTCATCATTCTTCTGTGCTCCTCCCACTGCCAGACTCAGCCACAGAGGTTTTGTGACTTCTGCTGTTACCATTTCCCATTTCTAGTACTGCTCCTGTGGCTTCCTGTTCGCTGGAGCTCTTCCCCCAGTCCTGTCTGACTTGGGGGCACAGCCCCAGTCCTATCCTCTCCTGCCCTTGTGTGGAATATGGGGCTGCGCCCTCACTGCCCACTCCTGTCGCCCCCTCCTCCGTGTGCCTGGTTCTCTTTGGCACACGAGTGCCCTGGAAATGCATCTGTGGGTTCTACAAGGAGTGGGATGGAGCTACTTCCTCCAGGGGGTTTCATCCCTGGCCCCTCCTGGTGCCCAGGGGACCACCCGACCCAGGCACATGCCCTGAAGCTTGCCTAGGCTGCAGGCACCTATTCACCAAGCATGTGAGCCTGCTCAGCCCCTGCCAGGACTGTCGGACACTGCGCTAGGAGCCTTCATTTGTGCCCCACAGTCTCTGGCTAAAAGCTGACTTGAAGGACCCTGGGATTTGACTGCTTGGAGTGCTGCTCCACAGTGCTTCTCCCAGAACCCCCGTGCTGGGGCCCTGCATTCCCCTCCTCTCCCCAGGCTGCAGCCATATATCCAGGCTCATCTGCCATGAGGATCTGACCGTGCCCCAAAGAGCTCAGGGGTGGAGGACAAAGGCAGGCAGTGTCACACCAGGCTCACACCTCAGAGAACACAACCTGGGAGGGGGTGCTCACTGTTCAGGGGTCAGAGGGAAAGGTTCACACTCAGTGTTGAAGGATGAGCATGAGATTGTCAAATAATTCAGGCATTGGGAACACAAGGAGCTCCGAACACTGTTGGGACTCCCAGGGACCTTCTGGGCCTCAGCCCTCAGACGCCATGGACCTGTTACCAATGCTGGACACGAGTGTCCCAGGGAGCCCCACCTGGACACCACCTTCCACCCCCTCTCATCCATGGCTGGCTCGCTAGGGCTTCAGTGGACCAGTTTCTCCTTCTGGAGGCTGCAGTCACCCTGCACAGGCACAGATGCCACTCACAAAGGAAGCCAAAGCCATGCCTGGCGCACAAGTCAGCAGCTGGCACTAGGGGCCCATGCGGGCACCTCTTGATGAAACTATCTCTCCCCCATGACAGCCTCAGATGTGACATTTCAGATTTTAAAGGTAGGATAAAGGTAAGCGTGGCCCAGGAAGGTAGGCGGAAGGGGGGCCCATCCTTCACTCCTGCTCCACTTTATCTAAGTTTAGCCTTTTGCTTTTACCATTGCAAGTGGTGAGCTCCCCCACACCTCGCCCAGGATCAAAGTCGGGCTTTATGAACCCTCCTTGGAAGAAAATGTTTGGAGAGAGGCAGGCAAGACGCAGATGCAAAGCAACCAGCCATGCTTCCCAGGACAGCCCTGAAAGGCAGTGGCAGCAGCCACCCCAGCTGAGAAATCAGTATAGCACAAGCAACAGCCTCAGTGGGGCCCTAGGGAACCCAGTGAGTTAGGGCTGCAGGTCAGCTGGAAAAAGAAATAGACCTCAGAGGCCTGGATCTGGGTGGCACCTGTCCAAGTGGAAGTGACAGGGTAACAACTGACAATGTCCTTGGCATTATCTCCCTGCTTGGCCCCACAGACCCATTTATGGATGAGAAAACTGAGGCTGGGTGGAGCACCACCCTGGGCAAGCAGGGCTGGGCTTAGGAGCTGAGCAGGCTCCTGGCCCAGAGCCTGCTAGGGCACAAGCAGCTGGGGTGGAAGAGCCAGTGCAGGAGGGGCTGCGCAGCCTACGTCCTCACCTGCTCATGGGGCAGAGCAATGTCAGCAACAACCAAGCAGGGAAGGTGCTGGGCTGGTGATGGTGGGAGCAGGCAAAGCTGGCACTCGTGCACCATCCATCTCGCACAGTAAGCGCCAGGCCTGCTCAGGGACACGGGCAAGGGGTCCCTGCCGCCAACAACTGTGCCCCGCCTACTCTGGCAGAGGCTCCAGAATGTTGGGCTAGGCTGGCTCCCACCCAGCCTGGCCCCAGACGCTGCTGCTCCCAGGGGACAGACACTGCGTGCTGGGGTCAGTGCCTGGCAGTGAGCAGAGGCCTCCGAGAGGCACATCCCTCCCCACTGCAGTCCACTAACCCCAAGTCCCTGCTGGTCACACCACCCTGGGAAGAAAGGGGCTGGGGCCCTTGGGGTGGGCAAGGAGCCTGCTCTGTCTTTGATCATAGCAGGCCTGGGGGCCGAGAGGTACAGGAAGCTGCTACTTCACATTGACAGCTGAGATGGCCTAAAAAACAGCACGACACACCTTCCTGGGGCCGCACTGGGCAAGTGTTTTCATTCATGTGACCTTCACAACCCTGAGACCGAGGCAGAAACAGAGGCAGTCCATGATGAGGGGGTAGCCCAAAGTTCTCTCCAGGACCAGCTCACTCCTGGTCAGGCTGGGCTGGCATCAGTGCCAGATCTTGATGTCACCTCCCCAGGAGCAGGTGCCAAGGACGGAGGGCAGCACAGGGTGGTAGGTGGTGCCCACACAGGCCTGCGTGTGTCCCTGTAGCGTGCACGCCCGGCTGGCAGTACGGAAACTGAACATCAAGACCCGGCCATCAGCGCTGCCTGTCACCAGCAGGTCACCGCAGGGGGAGCACTCACAGCCCACGGCATAGCCTTCCACCTGCCAGAGACACAGGTGGTGAGCCAGCCTCGCCAGGTCCATGAGGCTCCTAGGCCCGGAGCCCACAGCCCAGCTCTGCAGAGAAAATGGCCCTGAGGTGGGCCCTGTAGGAACTGGCTGAAGCAGTCCCAGCTCGGCCAGGGGTCTAGACTCAGTGGCAGTCACCATGTCCCCACCCCTCTGCCCCAGGAAAGCAGCCTGGGCAGGACAGGGGGACTGCAGAGATGTCCCACCCACCCACCTGCTCCTCACCGTGGCCTGACTGTGTGGGCCAACCTAATGCTCTCCCACCAGCAGCTGGGCACAGGGTGGCCCAGCCCCTGAGCAGACAGCAGCCACATGGCTGCAGTCGCCGGGAGAGGAACCAGGCCACCCCGACAGAGGGCCCCACAGCCACTCCCACAGCCCTGGCCTCGCGCAGCTCCAAGGCCAGGGCTCAGCGTGCACCCTGGGGGACAGGACGGGTACCTTGTGCCCTTCGTAGCGCCGCCGTCTGCTCATCCGGTAGGGCCACACTGCAGAGAAGAGGGCCAGGTAGTTGCCGTTGGTCTGTGCCAGGAACACAGGCTCCCGAGGGTGCAGGGCGAGGCTGGGGCAGGTGTACCTTTCCTGGGAACAGCAGGGCACAGGGACTGGAGGAGGCTCTCCTAGGGGCACCTCCCACTACCACCCGCCCCCACTCTGCATGTGCCCTAGGATTCCTGAATATCCATGGCTGCTTTAACAAACTGCCACATTCAGTGGCTCAAAGCAACACACACTCTTGTTATCATTCAATGCTGGGGTCAGAAATCTGACAAGGGTTTCCAGGGGTCAAAGCCAGGGTGTCAGCAGGGCTTGGGCAGAGGTCTAGGGCCTATTCTATGCCCTTTCTCAGCCTCTGCCTGCCATTCTCATTGCAGGCTGAAAACTGGCCCCCAAAACATAGCCATGTTCTAATCCTAAGACCCCCAAGAATATGACCTAATAAAGCCAATGAAAGAGTCACTCCAGATATAATTGGCTCAAGGATCTTGGGTGGAGGCGGTGGTCCTCAGCTATGACCCCAAATGCAAAATCGCAGGCTCCCCTAAAGAACGGAGCAGATGGTGGGCACACATCACTGAGGCCATGAGCACAGAGATCGTGGCATGGAGGCGCTGGCCCTGAGGGTCGAGCAGCCCACCAACAGGAGTGCAGCTGCCACCAGAAGCTGGAGGCAAGGAAGGCTCCTCCCTGCCAATACCCAACCGCACCTGGGAATGCACAGGATTTATCCTGGCCTCTGGGCCTATACGAGAATGAGCCTATGGCTGATCCACATTCCCACACCGCCTCCTCAGGTCCAGCAGGTACGGTGGTATCACTGTTTTAACCACTGTCTGGTCTTGAAATGAACCCGGCTCAGGCCATAAACCCACAGGGAGCAGGACAATGTGCATGTCAAGAGGCCACACAGGGGACAGCAGGCTCAAGGCGCCACCCTGCTCATCCCATGCACTCACCTGGCCCAGCCCTGGGCTCCACAGGACCTTGCAGCCAGACCCCAGCAGGGGCCACACACGCCCTGGACCCACTGTTCCCACCCAACAGCACCAGAAGCCCAGCCTAAAGTTTGGCAGAACCCACAGGGAATGAGGGGAGGAGACCGTGTGTGTGCACAGATGCAGTTCTCAACTGGGGGCGGGGGGCAGGGATGAGTGGTTGTGCTGATGGCGATGGTGATGGTGAGCAGGGTGGTGGCTGTGCTGATGGTGACAGCGGTGGTGGGGAGGGGGCAGTGGTGATGATGGTGACAGCGGAGGTGACAATGGTGATGGTGGTCATAGTGACAAGTGTGCTGGTGGCAATGAGAGGTGAAGCACAAAGGAGCACGCTTCATGAACTTTTCTTAATCCTCAAAATTACCCTAAGAAGTAATATCATCAATTTTCTTTCCCCTTTTTGTTGTTTGTTTGTTTGTTTGTCTGAGATGGGGTTTTTGATAGATTATCCAAGCTGGTCTTGAGCTCCTGGGCTCAAGTAATCAATCATCCTGCCTCGGCCTCCTAAGAAGCTGGGACTATAGATGTGTGCCACCATATCTGGATTTTATTCTCCATTTTCTCATAGGAATCAAGGAGATTCCCTAGCGGTCCCAGGGTTCTGGCAAGGGTCCCCACGGTGCAAGTGATGAGGCTAGGACTCTATGTGGGGGGCGCTCTAACTTCCTTGTGCTCCCCCAATCATATCATCCTTCAAAGACACTGAGCAGGGAAGGTGGGCCAGGTGGGGATAGGTGGGGGTCCTCGCCCCTCTTCCCATCCATTGGATCAGGGCTGGCAGCCCCACCTGCTGTGAGCTGGCTGGGGGTGGGGAAGAAGGAGGAGCGCTGAGCCAGGAGGTGCAGGAGGCTTCCCATGTGGGCATGTCATCCCCATCCTGGGGACCTCAGGCCCCTGAACTACACCCCCTCAGGAAAGGGCAAGGGCCCCAGAAGGGTGACAGGAATGTGTTCTGAGGCTGAGACTGAGCTCGGTAACAAATTGGGTTTCTCACATGGAAAATCTGGTTGGAGATTTTGGCAGAGGTCCGGAAGTCCCAGGCTATAATGGTGCGGTCTGCAGAGTCCCGGGTAGAAGCGTCTGTGCTGCTCAGGAACTCACAGCCTTCCTGCAGGAAGAGGATGTCCAGGGTCTGCTGGATAGTCGCCTTGTAGCCTCTCACCACCTGTATGAGGGGACACCAGTGACACCGGCAGGCTAAGGAGAGGTGCTGAGAAGCCCTAGGCTTGCCCGTGGGCCCCTAAGGAGCAGAGATCCGCTGTCACAGGCATCACACAGGTGACGCGCTGATGTTGACACGTGACACAGCTGAGGGTCCCGGACCGCAGTCCCTGAAGGAGTGTCAGGGACACAGACAGCAACTCTTAAGATGGGCCCTAAAGCCAGAATCACAGCGCCTGTTCTGACATTAAACACATGTTTTTTTTCTGAGCATTGGAACCAGTATTCCAGTTTCCTGTCTACTAAGTCAGTAGCAGGAAGTGGCAAAGCACCGCTCACCTTCCTCAGAGCCACTGGTCACTGATGACTTTTGCTCTGACGTGCCTGGCCTGGGCAGGAAATGGGCACTAACCAGGGGCTCCATTTAACAAACTCAGTGGTGCCACTGGATCCAACAGGAGGGCTGTGCCTGCCGCAGCAATGACACACCCGTGGCCAGGTCTCAGCGCCTGTGAACCCCCTCCAGTGTGCCCAGGGTGCCAGCATGCAGCTGCAGCAGGTGCCAAGGCCCCACCAGCTAAGACACAAGCCTTCTTGACAATTAAAAAGAAAACAGAGAAATCCTCAGACTGCCAGTTTCTACTGTCTTCTTTCAAATCTGGTACCAGAACTGTACAAATCCAGCAAAGACCTCGTCGGGACGCGCTCCTGGGATGAAGGCTACTGAGCTTGGAGACGGAGGCGCCACGTCCAACACCACACAGCAGCCAGGGCTCCGCAGAGCCTCCAGGCCCCACAGCTGGAGGCCCACTGGCCTCTCCCTGCCTCTGCCAATTCTTAGGGCAACTAACAAGGACTTCTGAACTTCTGCATGGCCAGGAGAGAAAAGAGAACCTGCCTGTGGGACCCCAAACACAGCCAGGAGCTTGCTGCAGCCTCCAGTGGTGCCCCGCATCACCAGCTGCAGAGGTGGTGGGGGACCCCTGAAGCAGGGCAAGAGCAGCACAGCACTGAGCCTCTGGAGACTGCGCCACCTGGAGGCCGTAACTGCAATCCACTTCACCAGGAAAGGAGGCAAAGGAGCAAGGCCCTGAACAATGAGTAGGTCCTGGGCTCCTGCTCCTCCCTCTGTCACAGAGTGGGTCTCCTCTTCTCCACTCCCACTTGCCCACTGCCTCCAGCACTCCACCTGCTAGGCCACACTGGCTGGAGGAGCAAGTTGTGGCCCAACATGTAGCTCTGGATGAGGCCTGTGCACCGAGGCGCTTCTCCTGTGGGACACAGGGCAGCCCACACAGCACAGCTGCGGGTGGAACCATGTGTGCCAGGCAGTTCCCAGCTGTCCGGAGGGACTGTGAAGCCCTGCCGCTACAGCCATCCAACTCAGCACCTCAGCTCCACAGTAGCTGGCCCAGGAAAGGACAAGAGAACGGGGAACCCTCCTGTTGCATCAAGAACAGCCTGAGGCTGGCCTCCCACACAGTGGCTGTGGAAGTCCAAAAGCAGCCACATCCCTGGGCCACCAGAAGGACCATCTGGCCCCAAGACAAGCTTCTAGGAGACAAAGAGCATTGTTCCGCATACTTCCTGAGGAGGGACAGGATGGTCCCTGGGGTGTTGTAAGGTGAACGGCCAGGAAGCACGCATTGCCACGCCGGCCCTGCTAACAACATGCCAAAAAGCAGAAAGTGGCCTTGGCATGATCACCTCCGAATATGGCGGGGTGGCCTTGCGCTGTAGCCTAGGGACGCACCAAGGAGCTGTGGTTCGTTCAGCTAGCTGGGGAACCAACTAGCATTCACAGTAACCTGGTCACACCAACAGCCTGTGCACCCCACCCAGGGCACAAACAGCTGCGCCAGGCCTTGCTCGGCATCCTCGGCAGCCACGGCCCTGTCCAGAAGCGGCCTTGGGGAAGTGCAGGACAGCCAGACCACGACGCCTTTGGGGCTGATGGAGACCACCAGATGCCTGCCACTCAGCCTGCCAGAACCCCAGGCAACTCTGAGCCCAGCACAAGCCCTGGTCCGCTGCTGACTCACCAGACCTCCAGCCAGCCCAGCCACAGCTTCCCATGCGCAGAGCAGGGCCTCTGCATCCTGCTGGACCTGGGGAAATGCAAGGGAAGGGCACAGGGAGGGGTCCTTGCATAAGCCCTTGCCTTCCTCCACAACCATGCCTGCAGAGAGGAACAAGGGCACTGCCCTGGGCCCCCTCGGCCACCCACCTGGGCTCCTGCTCAGCACTGGGACCTCAAGTTTGGGCTTCCTGGATACTGGGACATTACATCCAATGATAGGTCCCTGCCCAGAACATGGATACACAGAGCTACTCCAAAGCCACAAGGTGTGGGAGCAGAGTAGAGGAACTGTTCTTAGCACTGCCTCGCCAAAGAGGGCCCGGATGAGCAGGAATGCAGGCCAGGTCTGAGGCCCAATGGGAAAGTAACAGGCTACCGCCCTGCGCTACAGCCCCCACCCCTGCGAGAGGCGGCGAGGCTCCAGCTGAGGCACCCACGGTCAAGGGCCCAGCACAGAGCAGCTGCTCTCAGCCTTCTTCTCTGCCAGGTCAGCAGAGCTCCTATCCCCACGACGACGGGGCTACGAGTCCTCGCAGGTCCTTTTGCCCGTTTCAAATCTTCCTCCCTGAAAGCAAGTGCAGCACTGGCTGCTTCAAATGCTGGGGTGTGAGCCTGTGAGCGGTAGCACACAGCACCCCGGGCAGAGGGCCTGGCCCAGGTCTGAGGAGCCGAGCACACAGAAGAACAACTGTCAAAAAACGCTGTGGAGGGCCGGGGAGATGGCTCAGCAGAATAAGCGCTTCCCTGGCCAGCACAAGGGCCTGAGCTCATCCCCGGTTCTGCAAAAAAAAAAAAAAAAAGAAAGAAAAAACAACACTGTGGAGGCCCTGAAAGGGGACAAAAGTGTACACTGAGAAGGAAACTACAAAGCATAAGAAGTAACCATGATTTAAAGAAAAAACATTCCCAGTACCAAAACAGAAACCATACTGAATTTCCCTACAACCTCAGACTTGTAGAAACTTCCCCAACTAGGACTCCAATGGCAGAAGCAATAACAGAAAAAGATCAACTCTGACTACATGAAAACAATAATTTAAAAGTGTGCTTGCTTGCCAGAAAATAAGTACATACATAGCAAATAACTAAAGTAAAAGAGACAAATGTTAGAAATATTTGCAACCTGCATTAGAGGCCAAGATTACTATCTGTAATACAGTTCCCAGAAAGAGATGAAAGCAACAATGGCTCTGCAGAAACACAGGCAAGGGAACAGCTCCTCAGGCAGGAAATGATCCCTGCACCTTGCCCAGAATGAGGGCAATTCAATCTTAAGCTACACTGAGAGTCTTGGCCACTTTCCTCATCCCTGCAACAAAATATGCAACTCCAAACTTACAGAAGGAGGGGATTATTTTGGCTCACAGTTTATAATTTCCAGCCCTCAGAAGTCTGGGTGGCTACAGGCAGAAGCAGCCCCTTGGAACAGACTGGCCAGACAGCAGATACTCACCTCACGGTAGTCAAAGGCAGAGAGAGAAGGAAGGAGCCAGGAAGGCAGAGGCAGCCTCACTGCCTTGTCCCCCAGGGCCTCACCTCTTCTTCTCAAACCCCACCTCCAGACAGCAAGTCCCAGTGGCTCCTAAAAGCCCACCTAGGGGACTGAGGTTATAGCTCAGTGGCACAAGCTCCTACCCGGCAAGCACAAGGTCAGGAGCTTGATTCCCAGAACCCTGGTACCAAAGAAACAAAAACAATAAAAGCTCACCTAGGAGTCCAGGAGGCTAAGATACCACTTCTCCCCTATCAAACCTCCATGAGGTGGCCAGGTCAGCTGAGCATCTATGCCCCACAGCCAGAGGGGCACATGCACAATCCCCACGGGGACAGGCTGAGCAACACTGAGCAAAGCCACACGTGTGCTGACACCCAGCAGAGCACACGACCCAGCCCCACTGCTACACCAGAAAATCCCAAGGAGACAGGAGCACACACCCCAGGAGCCACACCCCTGTAAAAAGGCGGAGCTGGAAACAAGGCCACGGAGACCAGGGGGTGAGGATGCGGTCAGGCACCTGCCCCTCCTGTGGAGCCAGGGAGGAGGCGGCCCCGTGCCCCCCTGTGGGGCTCTAACCAGGCTGTGCTGCAGGGGACAGCAGGGGTGGGGCAGATGATGCATAGGGAAATCTGCAAGAAGAGCCAGGGAGCCAAGACTCTCTAGCCTGCTGGGTCTGTGGATTTGACTCAAAAAGGGAGCGAGGCAGCGCAGATTTCTCCCCTGAAAATAGCTAGACTGCAAGAATAGTACTTTAGGCTTATGGGCCACACACAGGCACTGCTGTACCCCTGGGGACAAGGGGCATCAGAGCTGGCTAAAATGTACCAGTCAGCAGTCCCTCTGAAGCAGCCGGATAGCTGCAAGTTCGAGGCCTGTCTGGGCCACGCAGCAAGCTCAAGGTCAGCGTCAACTGCAAGTATCAAAGCCACCTAAGAAAATTTTTCTAAAAAGGTAAAAATCACTCTGAGTTCACAGGGCATATAAAAACAGATCACAGACCAGATTGGGCCCATAGATTGCACCTTGCCAATCTCCTTCTAGATTCATGTACATATTTCATTAAATTCAATTATATAACACAATAACTAACCTAAAAAGCAATCTCTAAAATGCCAGGCAAAATTAAGTAAATGAAATTAACCTACTATCAAGGGCCAGCAAGGTAGCTCGCTGGACTAAGCACCTGCCTAGGCAAGCGCAGGAACCCAGGCTCGCTCTCTGGGTTCATGCCCCACCACATGCCCCACCAGCCCTGCCCCCTGGGCACGCTGAGACCGGCATGGTGGTGCACGCCTGTAATCCCAGCACTGGGGAGCCTGAAAACAGGAGGATGGGTATGAGCCCGAGCTTTGTAGTGAGAACCTGTACCAAATACATAGAAATAATTTAAGAAGAAAAAGAAAATTTTCTGCATAAAAGATCCAACAAAGCCAGTGTGCACCTGTAGCCCAGCTGCCTGGGAAGCTGAGACAGGATCACTTGACCAGTCTGAGGCCAGGCGCCTGGCCAGCACAGTGAGACCCAGCCTCAACAGTAAACGCATAAAAATAAGATGACTGCAGTCTCGCCTACAAGAGAGCCACTTTAAATATAATGAAATAGATGGAGCATAAGTAAAACCATGAAAAACATACCACGTTACGACTGATGAAATGAAAGTGAGAGCAGCACATTAATACCAGGCAAAGCAGACTTCAAAACAGGACACACTGCCAAGAGTAAGGAGGATTTAAGGAAAACAGGCAAGTGTCGACTTCCCTCGAAGACATAACAATCACAAATACGTATGTGCCTAACAACAGGTTTTCCAAATACACCACGCACAAGCTGAAAGAGCTGAAAGGAGGAAGGGACCAGGCCCAGCCGCATCTGGAGATCTTAACTGGCCTCTGTCTGTAATCTATCACACAGCATGCGAGCGGTATGTTCTTCACGTTGGGAAACTGCAGGCCAGAAAAGAGCCCCAGACAGCGACAAGCGAGACAATCCCAAGGCTTCACACGGGTCTGGGGACCACTCACATCCCCATAATCAGAGGGGGAGACTTTTGCAACACAGAAGACGCTGGGGAGTCCACTGAGAGGGGGAAGGTGATACTAGTTCTACAGGCTGGTTTTGTGCCAGCAAACAAAGCCTATGAGCAAAGCTCAAGGAACAAGCCTCCAAGCAACACAACTACATCCAAGAAGAAAAATCTCCAGAATATATAGGGAACCACAAAAAACCCAGCACTGAGCACCCAACAAGTAAAATTCACAATGTTTGGCATCCAATCAAAAATGACCAGTCCTAACCTGAGCAGGGGGACTCAAATCTGTAAATCCCAGCTATTTAGGAGGCTGACACAGGAGGATTGAAGTTCAAAGCCACCCTGACAGTTTACCAAGACTGTGTGGCAAAATAAAACTACAAGCTAGGAACGAAACCCAGTAGTAGCTACATTCAACCTGCACTTGTACAAAGCCCTGGACCCCAATTTTAAAAACATGATCAGACCTGGAAAGAAATAGGAAAATCCGCCCCACATAACCAAGGAAATTGGCCCACAGAAGCAGACTTGTGAGTGACACAGGTGATGGAGTGGATACAGGCGTCAACAGAACGGCACACAGAATGGCCCGGAAGCAGAGCCGGGAAACGTCAAGAGTGACACTCAGGTAAGCTATTTCCGAGAGACCAAAGCCAAACATGAAGCAGGGAAAGAAAGCAACATCTGCTAATCACAGAAGATTAGAAACTGCAGAAGGGATCAGTAAACATGAGGAGGAGCAGAGAAACACTGAGCTTTGGAACAAATCCAGAGGCCTATTATGAATGAACTATTAGGAAAAAGGGGGTGAGAGGTGGAGATCGAGGAAACACAAAAATCAAAGGACTCATGATCTTTTTAAATTCTGAAGTTGATTAAAACAGTAAACTCACAAAATTTTTGAAAATTAAACAAAGTGTAATACACCAGAGAAAACCACATCAAGGTACATTACTTAGACTGCTTGGAACCTATGACCAGACCCTAAACAACAGGAAAATTATGTACGGAGGAACAAGGTAAGAGTACAGCCAACTGGCCACCCCATAAAAGGCCAGCTAGAGACAACGAGCAACACAGGGACAGTACTGAGGGAAGGAGCAGCTCCTAACCCGAGTTCTTCACCCACTCACTGAAAAGATCTTTTGGATAAACACAACATTTTCTTCCAAACAAATAGAAGCTGAGATAATTCATAACCAGCAGAACAAAAGTACAACGCATGTTTAAAGAAAGCCCTCAAAGCACGAAGAAAATTATAGCAGATATGAGTTCACACATATCCAAACGAAAAGCAGCAAAATAGTGCTTCCCTAAGAAAATACACAATGCTTTTTATTATCAAAATAGTTTCTCAATAGCTGTTCCTGGCAATAATAACAGCACATTAATGGGACTGCAGCATATGTAGAAGTAAAATGTGCACCAAGCCCAGCACCAGGGAAGGAAGAGAAAGTCAGATGGCTCCAAGGCTCTTACAGAAGAGGAGCTAGAAATCCACGTGAAAGTAAACCACTAAAAAGGCGCAATGCAAAGCAAGATAATAAAGCTGCACAAAGATTAAATCATTAAAATACTAAATTAATCTAGGAGAGAAAGGAAGGAGAATCCACGGAACAAATAATGGGCAACAATAAGATGACACATCTAAAATGGACCACACCAATAACCATATTAAATTAAAACAGGGTAAATTCCCTGGAGTCCAAAGGAGGCTCCATTAGGTAGGATTAGAATTAGAAAGCAAATGCCAAAATAAAATCTATTTGAAATATAAAGACACACAAAGGTACGAGTAGAAAGATACACCATGGTCCTGACACCCAGGGACCACTTCTGTGAACAGCAGGCCAAGTGGATTTCAGAGAACCGAGCATTCCGGGACAGAAGGTCCCTTCTCAGCATGAAGAGTTGATGGAGTTCATCAGAGAATGTCCCAGCCCAAAGCCTTCATGCAGCTACTAAGACTTCAAAACAAGTGCAGGAAAACTCACAGAACAGAGAGGGACCATCGCTCACACTCACAAATCACAGCTCGTCGTAGTTCCCGCTGCCATCCCAAAACGCTGCAGGCAGGATACACAATTAATAACTTAAATGTTCTCCTTACAGTTCTGTAGGCTGGGGCACGGATGCCAAGGTGGCAGCTTCAGGACAGGGCTTGTGCCCACTCATGGCACGAGGGGCACAAGACACTGAAAGACGGGGCACCCTCTCAACCCCTCCATCCTCAAGAAAGATGCAAATCCCACTCAGAAGGGCCAGCCCGTGCAGCTCAGTCACCCCATTGCCACTGCATCATCTTGTGGTTTAAGCCCTGACGTGAGAATCTTGGAAGGACACACAGACATGCAAGCAGCATGACAGGGTCAAATACAGGATGTAGTCAGGCATGGTGGCGGCGGACAGCTGTACTCCCCGCACTCAGGAGGCTGAGGCAGGAAGATCACCATGAGTTTGAGGCCAGCCTTGGCTACACCATGAGATCAAGGCCAGCCTTAACTGCAGAGTGAAACCGTCTTAAAATATACAATGTATATTCCATGGCCCAGTGGGTTTAAATTAAAAATAACAATATTTGGAAGGTACTCAAGGGCCTGAAATCTACACTGCATACTTTTCAATAACTCATGGATTAAGAATAATCAAAAAGAAAATTAGAGCTGAGTGAAAATAAAAACACAAAATATCAACAATTGTGGATACAGTTGCAACATCAAGAAGAAAATGAATAGCACTGAACACCCAGGAAAAGAATGAAAGTCTCCTCTACTTTCCCCAAAACAAAGTAGAAAGAGAAGAGAAACTAAACATGCTTTAGTGGAACGATGAAGGGAGGGGGATGTCACAAAAAGAAAAACCGGCCGGGCGTGGTGGCGCATGCCTGTAATCCCAGCACTCGGGAGGCTGAGGCAGGAGGATTGTTGTGAGTTCGAGACCAGCCTGAGCTACAAAGTGAGCTTAAAGCCAGCCTGAACTGCATAGCGAGACCCTGTCTCAAAAAGACAAAAAAAAAAAAAAAAAGAAAAGAAAAAAAAGAAAAACCAAGGAAACCCAAAACTGGTACTTTGAGAAGAGTAATAAAACTGTAAAATCAAACCAAAACACCAAAACCTTTAGCTGGCCTGGTCAGGGAAGAAAACAGAAAAGACAGACACACCAGCATTAGGACACACGCAGCGGGCATCACATGCACACGACAATGACACCTAACAATTAGTAGGCTTTGATAAAACAAAGGAACTCTCCGCCTTCCCCTGCCCTTTCTCCTCTTTCTCTCCCCCCACCCTTCTCTCCAGCAATGGGAGTTGAACCCAGGGCCCCTGTGACAGCCAAGCATTCCTCCCGAGCCACATTCTCAGCTTGCAAGAATTGCTTGAAAGACGAAATCTACCAAATACCACATGGCGATAAGCACAAAACTGAAATAGCCCTGTAATTATTAAATAAGCTTCATTTAACGTCTACACCCACACACAAAAAATTGGGGGTTAGGAGGCTTCACTTCCCAATTCCAACAAGTATTCTGGGGAGTTTTTTTTGTTTTCTTTTTTATTTTTGTTTTTGATACAGGGTCTCACTATGCAGTTCAGACTCTCTGATCCTCCCGTCTCAGCCTCCCAAGGGCTGGGATTACAGGCATGTGCCATCACATCTGGTTCCAGGACAGGCACGTATGCAGTCACGAGGCGGCTTCTAGAGTTTTGAGATTAATTCATGATCCAATGCCAGGATTATGGGTGAGTGCTACCTCTGCCCTGGGTGGGTAATCTGCATACAATATAAGGGAGAGAGGCTTGCTAGCAGCTGCAGTCACTGCTCTTACCTTTGCTGTTTTCTGCCACTATAAACTGCTGCCCTCTGCCATGTGTCACTCTGCCCTGGAGCCAGCCAAGTATGGACTGAAACCTCCACTAACTGAGTTAAATACACCTTTCCTTAATTTTGGGGTATTGGTATTTTGTTCCAGCTGCAAGAGAAAAGTAACTGACACACCAGGCTTGGTGGCACGTGTCCATAATCCAAGCTATGTGAGAGGCTGAGTCAGGAAAATCTTAAGTTTGAGGCCGGCCTGGATAAATTAAAAAGGCTCAGGAAATAGTTCAGCACTCCCTGGATCAGTTCCAATTCTGATCAATCAATCAATCCATCAATCAGTCAACCAATCAATTCTCTTAGCAAACTTAGAATAATACAGACATCTATAAAACAAGCACAGCTAATGTCACCTATCACTGTGAAAAAGGAGATGCTTCTCCTCCGTGGTCAGAAAGAAAACAGGGATGTCCAGTCACCATTTTTAGGCAACATCATTTGTACGTAATGCCAGCTGTGGAGAGGCTGAGGCAGGAAGATATCCATGAGTGCAAGGCCAGCCTGGACATCAAAGTGTTTCAAAAAAAAAAAAAAAAGAAAGGAAGAAGGGAGGAAGGGAAGGAAGGAGGGAGGGAAGGAAGGAGGGAGGGAAGGAGGGAGGGAAAAGGAGATAGATAGAAACAAATGGCATCCAAATTGGAAAAAAAATTACAACCACCTTTATCCACAGCTAACATGGTCATGTGTATAACAAATCTAATAGAATTAGAAAGAAGCAACCAGAAATAATGAATTTAGTGGAGCTCCAGGACTCAAGATGAATTTTCAAATATCCACTCTTTAGATTTGTATCCACTAACAATAACAATCAGAAGTGGAAATTTTAAAATGCTCCTTATGATAGTATCAACGGTCTAAACACTGAGATAGCTCTGACCAAGAAAGGTGGCAGAGCTGTGCTGTGAAAACTACAAAACACTACTGACAGAAATTAAAGATTTAAGTCAATGGAGAAGGTTATTACGCTTGTAGACTGAAAGACTCAAAATTGTTAAGAGCGCAATTGTCTCTCAAATTATAGACTAGATACAACATCATTCGAAGTTCAAGCAGGTTTTGTTTTGTTTTGTTTCTTTAGAAATTTGCTAAGTGATTGTAAAATTGAAATGTGAATATAAAAAGGATTAGATTACCCAAAACAACTTTGAAAAAGAACTAAATTGAAAGACGCGAGCTGATTTCAAGACTCATTATAAGATTGCAGTAATAAACACAATAGTACAGAGACAAAGAAACTAACAGAAGAGAAAATACAAAAATAGACCTACACATATTTCTCCAGTCCTTCTAGAGGCCTACAGAGTTGATGTTGTTTTCAGCAAATGCTGGAAGAGTACCAGACACCAGCCAGAAACACTGACCTCCATTCAGGGCTAGCACCCTAGAACAATGAATGCACTTTAATATGAAGCCCCAAACCATGTAAATTCTAGAAGTAAACTGTTACACTTTGTGTCTAGCTGTCCCCCAAAGCCTCATGCAGCCATGAGGCGGACTTCTAGAGCTTGTGCTTGACTCGTGATCCAGTGCTGGGACGGAGGGCGTGAGCCCGCGCCCAGCCGGGGCGGACAGCCTGCATGCAGCTTCGGCAGACAGACACGGCCGCTGCGGCCATCGCTGCCGCTGCGGCTCCTCCCGTTTACTGTTGCTTTCTTGCTGTTTTCCACCTCCATGAACGGCTGCCCTCTGCCATGCTCCGCTCTGCCTTGGAGCCAGCCGAGTATGGACTGAAACCTCCACTAACTGTGAGCCAAACAATCCTTTCCTTCCTCTATTTTGAGTGCTGAGTATTTGTCCCAGCAACAAGAGAAAAGTAGCTGGGACACAAGCAGAGGGGCACAGCAGCTCTGCAGGCGAGGCACACATGACTGGCCTGGAGCGCAGTGGTGGGTTCAGGAGACACACGGATCTGGGCAAACATTACATTTCAAACATGCTGCTTTCTGTGTTATCTTCAAAATAGAGTAAAGGGAAAGGGCAAGATAAGAGCATGACGAAGGCCAGATGAAGACTTTGCTAATAAGCACAGAAGGATTCACCCCCCTGACCCTGTTCTACCTTAGAGCTGGGCAGGACATTCGGGCGGAGATGCTAGGTGATACTCAGCCTGACCGCCGCGGCCAAGCGTCCTACAGCCAGCAAAAGAGCATTCAGAACAATGGTAGAGTGGCGGGGAGAGCTCGGCAGCCCAGCACTGCCTCGGAATCGGATTCTTAGCACCAAAAAAAGAAGAGCAGCTAACAGAACAATAGTAGGGCAATGAGTCTGGTAATTCAGGTAACAGAAAAATCTCTTAAAAGGAAACAAACACCAATGAAAAACAAACAGAAACCTAACTATCCCTATGTACGCATAAATTTGTTGTGATTAAACATCTTATAAAGAAAACTTATAGCTCGATATTATCTCTGGTGCACTTTATCAAGTATTTGAGGAAGGAATAATGTAGTGCTGCACAGTTAGCAAACAGGAGTACAGACCACACTCAGTTCACTTTTTGAGGCAATATTCATTCCTCATCAAAACAACAGAATACAAGGAACGGACTGACAATCGTTATTTACCTAGCAGGTTTGCCACTAGGCCCAGCGGGCGGAGACCAGTGGCGCAGTCCAGCGAGGAGGAGCCGAGGCGAGCGGCCAGGCCTGGCTGGGCCCGGCCCGGCCTAGAGCAGAGGCGTTCAGGGGACCAGAGGCAGCTGGGTACTACTAGGCCTAGCGGGGCTCAGCCTGCAGCCCACACCTACGGGGAGGATCCTCGAGGCACAGGGGTGGCAGGAGGCAATTTAGGTGAACTAGTCTGCCTGGAAGACTCCAGGTACATGTAGAGGAGGTCCCCAGACGGAGCCCGGAACTCGGGGAACTAGCTTACATACAAATTCCCAGTTTACTATCTGCTTTCCTATATAGCTATTGTTTTTGCGCCTATGGTCTAAAATACCAAACCACTAGTTACAAAGTTCGTCAATCTCCAAATGTTGCCTGCTGTCATTCATGCTGCTAATTGTACTTCTGTGACTCCAGTGTCACTCTCAGTCACCGGCGAAGGCAAAATTACGGGATACACACAAAACAAGATCTCAGACGCAGGACGGATATCTGAAGAACAGAGTCTTTACAGAGAGGCTTTGACTGCAGTGGTATAGCTACCTACTATCAAAATTTCACAAAAAGAGCCAGGCGTGGTGGCGCATGCCTGTAATCCCAGCACCCGGGAGGCTGAGGCAGGATTGTTGTGAGTTCGAGACCAGCCTGAGCTACAAAGTGAGCTTAAGGCCAGCCTGAACTGCATTGTGAGACCCTGTCTCAAAAAGACAAGAAAAAAAAATAAATAAATAAAATAAAATAAGCTATATACCAGTCTATAGATCATCCTTAAGTAAGTGCAAGAAAACAGAAATTATCCCATGCATATTACCTGACCACAGTGCAATCAAACTGGAAATTAATGACAGAAGAAATCACAAAAATCTCATAAACACATGGAAATTAAATAACATTCTCTTCAGCAACCAGTGAATTACAGATGAAATAAAATAAGAAATTAAACAATATTTACATGCCAACAAAAATTCAAATACAACTTAACAGAATTTGTAGGATGCAAGGAAAGCAGTTCTCAGGGGAAAATTTATAGCAGTGAACTCACACATCAGAAAAAAACAGAACAAGAACAAATAAATTCTCAGGAATACAGATGCAAAAATCCTAACAAATAGAACGCAGCAAATCATGAGGAAGATCATACACCACGACCAGGGAGGGTCCATCCCGGGCATGCAAGGATGGTTCAACATACACAAATCTGTAAGTGTAATACACTGCAGCAACAGAGCCAAAAACAAAAACCACATGATCACCTCAGTAGATGCAGAAAAAGCTTTGTACGAAGTCTAACACTCATTCATGAAAAAAGCCCTACAGAAAATCAGAATAAATGGTTTCAACCTCAGTATGATAAAAAGCCATCTATGACAAACCAACAGCCAACATCACTCTAAATGAAACAAAACTGAAAGCTTTTGTTCTAAAATCAGGTACAAGACAAACACAGCCACTATCACCATTCCTATTCCACGTAGTTCTGGAAACATTAGCCAGTGCCGTTAGACAAAAGAGAGAAATAAAAGGAACAGCAACAGGAAAGGGGGCAGCCAGAGAGCTCAGTGTGACTGAAGCCCGTGCTCAGGCAGAGCAGTGGCTGGCGTTCCATCCAGGCATGCCATGCCAGCCTTGCCCCCCGGGCACCCTGCGGCTGACGCTGGGCATGCTGGTGCACTTGGGAGGCTGAAAACAGGAGGATCACTAAGAGTCGGGTCTACCTAGTGAGACCCTATAGACACTGCTCTAACATACAAACAAAAAAAAGAGAACAGGAAAGGAAGAAGTTAAACTGTCATTATTCACAGATGACATGATATTCTACTTGGAAGACCAAGAAGCTACTAGAAAAAACTGCATTAAGAAGCTATTAGAATTAATAAACAAATTCAGTAGCATAACACAATACAAAGTCAACACCCAAAAATCAATAGCATTTCTCTACATAGACAATGAACTCATTGAGAGAGAAATTAGAAGAATAATACTCTTTATAATAGCATCCCCAAAAATAAAACACTTAGGAATTAATGCAACAAAAAAAAATAAAAGAAATATACAATGAACATTACAATACCATGAAAAAAGAAATCTAAGGATTTCAGAAAATGGAAAGATATTCCTTGTTCCTGGATAGGAAGAACTAACATTGTGAAAATGGCTATATTCCCAAATCCAGATTTAATACAATCCTTATCAACATACCTCACAGATCTAGAGAAAACATTCCTAAAACTTATTTCAAACCAGAAAAGAAAAAAAAAAAAAAAAACCAGAAAAGACCTAGAATAGCAAAGGCAATCTTGGCCAACAAAGGCAAGGCAGGAGGCATTATAGTCCCTGTCTTGAAATTATACTACAAAGCTATTGTGGTAAAATCAGCATGGTACTGACAAAAAAAAAAAAAAAACCTGATTATCAATGGAATAGATCAGAAGATGCAGATAAACTACAAACACAATCAGCCACCTTATCCTTACAAGGGACCAAACATGTTCACTGGAAGAAAGACAGCCTCTTTAACAGATGGTGCTGGAAAAAAAACTGGCTCTCCACATGCCAAAATCTAAAACTAGACTCAGGTCTATTGCCATGCACTAAACTAAGGTCAAAATGGATTAAAGATCTAGCCATTAAAACAGAAACCCTAAATCTACTGGAAGAGAAAGGTGGAAATCTTGAAAACACAGGGGCAGGCAGAGAGTTGAACCGCAACACCCAAAGTGCATAGGAAATCCTTCAAAGAACCAACAGCCTCTCATCTTACTGAGAAGTTTCTGCGTGTCAGAAGAAATCGCCCATAGAGTGAAAAAACAACCCACAAATTGGGAAAAAATTGTAGCTAACAGTCACTCAGATGAAGGACTTATCTATAGAATATATAAAGAATTTAAAAAAAAAAAATCCTGTCCTGAAAATTCAAAGACCTAACCCAAAAATGGGCGTCTGAGATGAATATGCACTTCCCAGAGGAAGAAATACAAAATGGCAAATAAATACATGAAAAAATATTCCACAGCATTGGCCACTGGAGAAATGCAAATTAAAACACTGAGATTCCATCTCACTCCAGCAAGAATGGCTACCATGAGGAAAGCAACTAACAACAAACCCCGAAGAGGATGTGGTGAGAAAGGAAGCCTTTCCCACTGCTGGTGGGGATGCAAACCGGTACAACCACTAAGTCACCGTGCAGACCCCTCAAAACACTAGGACTGGAAGTCCCACTCAACCCATCTGCTTCCCCCCGGGTATTTTCCCAAAGGAACTGAAAACATGTCACAGCGACACACGTCCACCCACGTTTACAGCAGCACAATTCATTATAGCCAAATCTTGGAAACATCCCAAATGCCCATCACTTGAGGAAAGGATAAAAAAGATGTATATTTTAATACAATGGCATATTATTCAGCTATAAAGAAAGACTTGCGGCCTTTATAGGTAAATGGATGCAACTATTAGCTATACTCACGAGTGAAGCAAGTGAGACCCATGTGTATAAACATCATATGGTCTCCATAGTGTAAGAATTTGAAAGAAAAAATAAATTCTGTAAGGTATAATAGATATTGCAAAACACAAATAAATTGAACACAAGAAATAAACAATGGAGATGATGAAAAGAAAACAAAAGGGACAGGAAAAATCATGCAAGGATATATGCAGGAGAGCTGAGAAGACTGCAGTGCTAATTTCCATCCGTTTTTTTTAAATAGCAGTTAGTGCTCAAAATTCTCACTTCGACTAACTCTTTCTGCTAATATCCATAATCTTGAGCAGCTACATCAAAGACAGCAATGTGCAATACAAAACCCATGGTTGAATGCCTGTCATCTTGTTCTTCTAAATGTGTACTGCTTCTAATGACTTATCAGTTGTTATTATATTCTCTTTAAAATAAAATAAACTTAAAAATAAACCATAAAAAGGACAAGAAAAATATTAAGGTTTATTGAAAGGAAGAGCTAATGTTTAAATATTTGACCAATCTTGCATACCTACATCTGGTAATCTGAGCAACAGGTCTGACAATAAAAATACATAACAACTACTCTTAATTCTGTATTCTTGTTTTGAAATTCTGTACCATATATACTTTTGTACATTGCTCTGTTTCTATCTTTGTTTTTATTATTTGATTTTGCTTTTGCTTTTGTTTTTCTTCTTTAAAACAAAATTTAAAAAGAAAATTGTCAGCCATTTGACCTAAACCATATATAATAAGGATAAAAATCATGACTGAGACAGGTTTGCCCCAGAAATGCATGGATGGACATATTTTAATGACATAATTCAACATATTAACAGAATATAAGAAAATATCATATACATATGTGTATACACACACACACACACACACACACACACACATATATATATATATGTTCAAAAAACCAAAAACACAGGATAATACTCTCTTGCCCCTTTCTCCCTCACATAGGACAACTACGAAAAACATCATGCATCACGGTAGAAGTCTGGCTGTTTTCCCCATGAGAGGGAAGCAAAACAAAGACACCCGCTCCCACCACTTCTATTGCACTCTGTGCTGGGGGCCCTCGCCACTGTAGCACAACAAGAAAAAGGGCAGCTACACACACATCAGAAACACAGGAGGGGGAGTTAGCCCAAAGGCACAACACTTGGTCCAGAGGCAGGAGGCCCTTGGTTCAGTCCTCAGCACCAAAAACTTAAAAAAGAAGTTATAAAACTGTTACTAGTCACAGGCAGCCTGATTACAGAACCTGAAATTTCTAGGCAGTCTACAAAAAAGCTAGGAAAACTCAAAGTAAATGTAACAAGTCATATGCTACCTAGTACAGGAAAGGTAACATTATTTCTATATACTAACAACAAAAAATTGGAAAACAAAGATAAAATCCCACTCACAGTAGAGTCCAGAAATGCTAATTCTAAGTGGCACAATACACATACATCTGAAGCAAGGGACCCGCAGAACGCTGGGGGGAAGAACTGAAGAGGCTCTCCACAGGCACACATGCTACGGCCAGGCAGGAGTCGCGCTGCCAGCACTGTAGGCACCTGCTCTCCCCGCTGACCCCCGATAGGAAGTTACCCTAATTAAACTGTCACCTGGCTTTTTCCGTAGAAGACAGTGAACTGTTAAATCTAGGTGGGAAAGGAAAGACGTGAAAGTAACCAAAATAATCTCAAAAAGAAGGACCTGCTTTCCTCAGCTTTAAGAACTATAATGCTACTGAAAACATTTATCAGTGCTATACTGATAATTTTTTTTTTTTTTTTTTTTTTTTTTTTTGTCTTTTTGAGACAGGGTCTCACTATGCAGCTCAGGCTGGTCTTAAGCTCACTTTGTAGCTCAGGCTGGTCTCGAACTCACAACAATCCTCCTGCCTCAGCCTTCCGAGTGCTAGGATTACAGGCATGCGCCACCACGCCCGGCCAATAAATTTTTTTTTAAATAATTCTAAAGCTGACTGAGAGAGCCTGTGAGAAATGACAGATCACTCACCGGAACAGAGCGGAGAGCCAGAGGAGAGGCACACCGTGTGAGAAGTTTCCTTTTTCACCAAAGCCCCAAACACAATCGCTGGAGAAGGACTGTCTCCCCCAATGGCCCTTGGGACAACTGGATAGTTCACTTTGAAGAAAGTCAACCTCACCCTATGCTGCATAGAAAAGTTACATTAAGCTGAAATGAGACTAACTGTATAAGCAGAAGCTATGCAACATATAGAGGAAAGCAGAGGAGAAAATCTTTTCAGCCTTTGGACTGAGATTTCTGAGGGCACAGAAAAAGCTGCAGAGCATGAGAATGTAATTCCAGATTCCGTGAAGACCCCCAGAGCTCAGTGCTAACTACAGCCTATCTGAATAGGCAGTGGGCTTACACCGACACCCCCAAGTTAAATGGCTGATAACTCAGGTTCTCACCATCATTAGTTGGCAAGGAGACATGGTAAGCCGCAAGTGGAAGCCACTACATCCTGCTAGGAGAGCTGGGATGAGCCAGACTGGCGACGCCCAGCGCTAGGAGTAATGAAACCCCACCACCCTCCTACCAGGTAGGCAGACTAGTTCATCTACTCGGGAAATCACTCAGCAACTTGTTACAAATTTAAACATATACCCAGCATACTGCTTAGCAATCAGCTCACTTACCCAAAGGGATGAAATACATTTCTACACAGGTTTTTTCACAAATGTTCACGGGAGATTTACTCCTAACAGTCCTAAACTGGAGTCAACCCCAAATGTCCATCAGAAGTAAATGGGTAAAGAAACCGAACTACCCACACAGCCAACTGCCTCCGAGGTAGCAAGGAGTGTTGGCACAGCGGCCCCCATTATCCAGAGAGTGAGCTCCAGGATCCGCAGTGCTGTCTGACACACGGGACAGGCCTGAGCTCTCTACGTACTGGCTGTTCCTCTTCACATACACTGTACAGCCCATTTTCCATTGCTATATAAAAATGTCTGAGGCTAGGTAATATATAAAGAAAAGAGGTTTTACCTGGCTCACAGTCTAGAATCCTAGAGTACGACATGAACGTATCTCCCAATACCTAACCAGCTCCAGTAGGCCCCACCTCTCAACACACCAAGAACCACATATACAGTGCACGGACTGCTGGGGGACAAACCACATCCATACCGTACGACAGCACACATCTATGATGCAGTGTCACTTACAAACCAGGCACAAGGGCCAGTGAGACAGCTCAGTGGACTAGGCAAGCCCACGGACCGGGGCTTGATCCCCAGCACCACATGCCATGCTGGCCCCAACCCCAGGCGCCCTGAGCCACTGAGACCGGGTGCAGTGAGGTCCTGTACCAAATACATAAAAAAACAAGCCAGACACAGTAAGAGATCAACAATAATAAAACAGAATATTTTAACAAAGGTTACTATCTCTCTCTCAAAACATCTTAACGCACTATGGCGTACCATAGCCTCAGCAAATGATTTTTTCTTTCCTTATTAAGAACTTTTACCTTTCCACATACAGGAAGAGTCTTACAGCTGCTCCCTGGCATACCTGAACTGCTGGTATCACCATTTTTGCACTTGAGGTCATAAATTAATTATTCGCTATCACTTCTCAGCCTTTTGGCTAAGATCAAGCGTAGAATAACTGTTCCCTGAAAACAAGCAGTGTGGCAACACTAAAGCCAATCTAGTCATGGAGACAGCTACCAAGTGACGCACAGGAGGGATGTGCACACTGTGGATGCACCAGGTGAAGGGCCCACGGGATGAGGGGACAGTGCCAGAAAGGGAGAGGCAGCTGCAAGTTCACGGATCATTTGCTTCTGGGAAGTGTCCCACTTCATACTCCGGAGCCACCAAGGACAGTGGTAACTGGGACCTTAGAAAGTAAATGGGTGGCCCAGGGGTGACAGGACACACGTGACAACCAGAGGTACACCAAAAACTGACACAGGAACAGAACACAAGCCTCAGGCAGTCACCGGCAGCTGACAGCTGCCGCGTTGGGAGCTGCTCAGAATGAAGCTATTCAGGGTACATACAGGGAACAGAGGAATGTGCTAAATGACACCACGGGGATGCAATCAGGAAAATAAAGAACAAGCAACTGGTTTATTGCCCAGTAAATAAATTCCAAAGAAAACAAGTAGGAGAGAAACCTACCTAGATTAAACAAGACCTAAGAGGCTTATCAGCCAAATGCTTGGATTGTTAGCATGGCAACTGTTTAAAGCAAATTATGAGGCAACCAGGGAAATGTGAACTCAGACTGGATGTTGATAGCATTAAGGAATCGCTGCTACATTGTTAAAAGGAATAATGGTGTTATAATCATTCCCAAATCTTTACCTTGTAAGGAAACAAAAGTATTGACAAATGGACTGATAGGGACCTCAGGATTTGCTTCAAAATAATCCAGTGGTGGGGGCTTGGTAGCTGTTGGGACAAGGGTGGATTACAGGTTAAAAACAAAAAGCTGGCATCAGTTTCTAACCGTTGAAACAACACCCGGTGGCTCGGAAGTTCATTAAACACTCTTTCAGCTTTGGTATATATTTAAATTTTTCAATAACAAAAAGTTTCTTTAAAGTGTTCTGTGGGGAGGAATTAGCTCCACAAATGTTCATTCTTTCTCTTATCAGCTGGGCCTAAAATAACAGGCAGAGCAGGGACCAGCTGAAATCAAGCAGGAGGTACAGAGCAGACATAATGAAGCAGCACTAGGGCTGTGGTGGCATTTATCTGTCCCGCTCTGCCTGGAACCCTCTTCAGAGACTGGGGCTGAGGCGGCTGAGGCCAAGGCCGACGTCGTGTTGTGTAAGTGAAACCCTGGTGCCCAGCGACTCTCCTACCTAGGTGCCAGTGGTTTCTATAGAAACCACTAGAGAAATGATATTCCAGAGAGCACAGAGCAGCACACTGGCCTCCACCAGCTTTGTTCACACCTGCCCGTCAGCACCTGGGATCCAGCCTATCAAAGCAGCCCTGGCGGCTCACTTTTAAAATAGGTACAGCTCATTATAAGGCACCTGCTCTCAAACGTTTCCAAGGAAACAGAGGCCCCAAGACACCCCTCTCTAAATTCATTAGCATTTAACACTCCTTAATGAGGCTTAAAGATGGCGCAGTTTAATAACCATATGCTGGGGAGGAAACCTTCCCCTCTCCCAGTCAGGAGTGACGGACACGCTGCTCGGACGCCTGCAGGACCAGCTCGGAGGTGGCGGCAGAAAGGGCCCAGTGTCTCCTAGGATGGTCTCCCTTGCCTCTCCCACCTCCCTCAGGGTGCTCAGCTCTGGGTCATGACCTAAAAATGACCTGGGTGAAGTCTTGCCCTGGCCAGCTCAGACCACCAGGATGACCTTGTTCCTGCTCCTCCCTCTTGGAATGGACCATGAGGGGCTTAGGGGTACCTCTGTGTCAGGCCCTGCTGTTCCACTGTGCTTTTTACATTCCTCAAGCCTAAAATACCCTAGCTGGACTCACTTCCTGAAAGACTCCTATGCATCCCTTAAAACACTCAACAAACCAAGCCTCCCAAATACCCCACGCAGCATCACCAGCTCACCTCCACAGTAGCGCCTATCACAGCGCATGCATGCTGTCCCCACAGCTGCCCACAGATGGTGAGGTTGGAGTCCTGCAGGACAGGCTTCCTCTTCCTCCACCTCGGGAAGTGCTTAGAGTCCCAGATGAGGCAAGCTCGGTGACAGCTCAGAACATGGGTAGGACAGAAGTCAGCCACAGCGAGGCGCCCGTGTGTGTGCGGCCTTCTGCTTAAGCTGGGGCTCCACAGCACCCTGGCTGGCTCATGGGGTGAGACCCAGCAATGGCCTTCCCTGGAGTGGGCAGGCAGCCCAGAGGGCAGTGTCATGCTCCCAGGAAGGACAGCCGCTCTGGCCCTGCTCTGCCCGCACACCTCCCTTCATGTCAAGGGTCCCAGCAGTAGTGCAGCATCCCAGGACCGCCCGCTGAGAATGACCCCACGCACAGCCAGAGCTTTCTGCAGGGCAGGTCACGGGGCTCTGGAGCTGGATGGGACACAGAGAGAAGCAGCCAACACCACCCTCCAGCCCGGGGAGCCCAGAATGCCCCTGGGGGCCTGAGGCACTCCCTGGCCTGTTGCTGAGAAGACAAGCACTGGCCCGGGTCTTGGTGGGGCTCATGAGACCCGAGACCTCCTGCTGTCGGGGGCACCTGGGGCTTGGCTCCCACCATGACACTAAGCTCCCGTGTCTGGTTCCTGCCCTGCATTCTGAGCACCCACATTTATTCAGCTATAATTAATTCATTTTTCCCTTTTAAAAATTAATCAAAGACACGGGAGCAAGTCTCTCTGGGCTTCTGATCAGCCTGTGCGGTGCCAGTGTCATACACTGGGTCAGAACATCTTCTGCCAGGAGCTCAGGTACTTGGCCTAATGGGCAGGGGTGCAGCCCTGCGCTGGGAGCACACGTCCACCCAGCCTTCGCTCCCAGCTGCCAATCACCACCAGGGCACGGAGGGCAGGCTCTGCTGTGATCACCGTGGGGAGAGACAGAGAGGGGGAGCAGCACTTGGGGCAGCCTCAGGGCACTCACTTAGTCCTTCCTGACAGCCAGCTGGGAAGCCCAGACGGCAGGGCCATAAGGGTTTAGCGAGTGCGGCGTCCTGCCCGGAACACATGGCCAGCTTCAAGCGCTGCCACTGTCACACCCATGTGCAGCTCAACGCTGGTCCCAACCCCTCCGTGCCTACCCCAGGCCAGGCCACCACGTGCAAGGCACAGAGTAGCTGCTCAGTTAGCTCTTGCTGAGTCTGGTGAGGAACAACTGCACGGAGAAACCGTCATGCTGTAGACTGTGAAAGTCTAACACATGGGTACAGAAGGCGAGGGAAGCACAAAAGGCAGAAGCAGACGATTACACGTGCACCTGTGCAGCCGACCTGCTCGAGTGAAGAGCTGGCTTTCCTTGCTTTACAGCGGTACAGCATTAATGCCGGCTTCTAACAGTGCAGGCTCTGCTCCCACCTGCATCCTCCACACGTGTGCCAGCCCCTTGGCACCCCCAAAGCTACAGAAGCCAATGGGGAGATGCTGGAAACGGAAGGGATGGGCTTAGTGCTGGTCACTCCAACACACAAAGCCCTGCGCCTGGCCCCAGGGCTCTCTGGCGCTCTCAGCAGAGCAGAGCTATGTCCTGATGAACCAGAAAGAAGGTTCCCGGATGGAGCTCTTGGGCTGACCCAGGGGATGCCCTGTTCCTGGCCTACTGCCAAGACACCACTCTGCTCCGTGTGCACTCTCCAAAGCCAGGGCTCCAACCTGGAAGAAGGAGCCCTCCAACCCTGAAGGAGGGACAGTCCGGAGGAGACAGAGGGCGGTGAACCAGCCACCATGACCACGCATGGGGAACTGGCAAGGCTGGCATGGGGAGAGGCATTGTGTACGAGTGCACATGTGCGGGGGCCCAATCAGGGACCAGAAGCCAGGCCCTGGGACCCCCTGATAAAGACAGGCTGCAGGCCACAGGACTGACCGCTCGCTGTCTGCTGCCCGCGCCCTGGGGCTCTGCCCCGCTGGCTCCCCCGCCACCCTCACCCCAACCCCTCTGTGGAAGACAGTGGGCAGCGCTCTCCAGAACCTTAAGCCCACACGAGCCTGATGATCAATTCCATGTCTAGGAAATTAGATGTTTGCCTTGATGCTATAATAAAGCAAGCACTAGAAATATTATAAATAGCCAACAATAAAGGACTAGTTAAATACATTGTGGCATATTGGGTAATTATTAAAAATTATAGCATCTAAAACCTTTCTAACAATATGGGAAATGCTAATGATATCATATTAAGCTGGGGGAGAAATTATATAAAAATGTAAATATATATGTATTAAAAAGCTGGAATGAAGGATACCAACTGCTAGTGGTAGCTGAGGCTGGGCTGAAATTTAGTAAGTTACCTCCTCTTTCTAGTCTTCTGCTGTCCAAGCAGCTGAAAAGGCAACTGTCGTCTTTATAGTCAGAGTGCCTCCCCCTGCATTCTAAAGTTGTGGGGCACCCTGGGATCCCCGGTGACCTTTGGGGCTTCTCTCCTGTACCTTCTGGGCATCCCGTCTCAGCAGGTTGGGGCCCCACACACGCGCAGAAGGGGCAGGCGCCTGGCTGCGTCAGCTCGGACAGCACCTGTGAGGGGCAGCCACCCCATGCCAGGGCCATGGGCTTCCAGGCCCGGCCACCCCGCCTCAGCCAGAGGCTGTGTGCAGTGTACAACCTGCACAACCGCACGTGCCAGCCCCAAAAGAGGCAAGCAAGGATCTATCTGAATGGAGGTCAGCAGCAGGAAAACTGCAGCACCACTCCCCGTCAGGAGGCCTTGCCCGCCGCCTCTGTGAGCCCTGTGAACCAAAGCGAAGTCCCCACACAGCAGGTGCCTGGCGAGCTCTCAGTGAGTAAATGAGAGGGATAAAGCAGATAACAAGACTTTTTATAAAACCATTAAGTCAGGCCAGGGAGATAGCTCAGCAGCATAAGCACCTGCCTGGCAAGGTTCGGGGTTCAATCCCTGGTACAAAAAAAAATGAAGTCAAAGCTGTCACTGAAAGTGGAGAAACCTGTTTGACATTGGGGCATGCAGCGGGAGGTGAGGAAAGTCGTCCACCCTCACTCCCCCCGTGACTGGCACACTGAGTAGACCCCTGGTGTGCTAATGGTACCACATGACACTGGCACCTCCCAACCTGGTGCTGGACCTGCCAAGAAGTGCCACACAGGGGCCAAAGAGACAGCTCAGTAGAATAAGTGCTTGCCTGGCAAGCGCAGGGTCCTGAGTTCAATACCTGGCACCACAAAAAAAAAAAAAAAAAAAATCAAAAAAGAAGTGCCACACCGACATCCTGCAGATGGACTGGCCCAGCAGGGGCAGCTCCTAAGTGTACAAAGCAAGGGTGACAGAGCTGGAAGAGAAGCCCTCACCCACAGTTACGGCCTCCCCGAGGACCCCGTGAGCACACACAGGAGAGCAGGGGGACAGACGCCACCAGCCACCAGCACCACAGCCACTCGGTCGCCAGGGGCACAGTGGCCAGGAGCACAAGGCCGACCACTGTTCAGCCGCTCACGCCTTCTGGACGATAAAACCAACCTCAAACCCTGAAACTGAGACCAGACCAGGTATGTCTAGGGTGTAACAGAATGAGAGATTAATGATAAAAAAGCATATGGAAAGTCTCTGCATTTTGGAAAGTTAAATAGTGCACTTCTAAGCCCATAAGTTGGCCAAAAAGATCAATACAACATCTGACCCAAACCTCCGTGTCACAGAGCAGGTTGAAATAAAACTGGTGGGAAAAACACCCAGGTTGGAACATCTGTAAGATGCATCTGAGGCAGTCCGTGGAGGAAAATACATAATACGAAAATGTTTTTTCAAAAAGAAGATTCGAGTTAATATCTTAATTTAGCTTCTTAAGAAATTAGAAAATATTCCTAGGCAGAGTCCAAGAAAAATTGAAACATCCAAATAAAAACTATAAATGGAAGTTCCTAAGAACATTGTTCAAGACAGCCAAAACACAGAGGATGCGGACATCCGCCCAGCAGTGGCCCCAGGCACAAGACAGCCTGGGGGGGGAGGCACCCATACATCAGGTGAACAAACTGGACAGTTCTTCCTAGATCTGTGAGAAAAGAAGGCCAGGGCAAACTGGGGTGCAGAGGACAAAGTCACCGCCTACAGGAGAGGAGCCTGCACCAGAGGCAGTGGGGGGGGGGGGGGCTGTAAGTGATGGTGCTGAGAGCAGGTCTGAGGAGGAAACAGGGCCCAAGCCCCAGAGTTGTTTAAAGTAATATAACTGCTGTGCTAAGAAAGGAGAGAAAATTGAGTCAAATAAATACTCCATGGAAATTATAAAAGGAGACCAGGTGTGGTAACACATGCCCATAATCCCAGCACTCAGTAGGCTGAGGCAGGAGAACCACCCCAAGTTCCAGGCCAGCTTGGGCTATACAGTGAGTTCAAGGCAAGCTGAACTACATGGTGAGATGCTGAATAGAAAAAATAATAATCATCAAATACAATAAAATTACATAACTTGGTCAGGGGTGTAGCTCATGACAGAGTGCTTGCCTAACATACATAATTAATAATGAATTCTCAGCACAGAGAAAAAAAGTGAAAGACAAAAATAGGAACAAATAGGAAACAACAACAACAAAAAAAAAGAACAGAAACAAAGGACAAGTGTCACACACTTGGAAGTGACAAATACAGCGACCACTGATCCAATTATATCAATAATTACTTTGAAGTATCAATGGATTAAATGCACTGATTACAACACAAAGACTGCCAGAATGAATAAAAAATGCTGTGTAGTCACGCACTGTACACCTGAGAGCTACGACAAGCGCAGGATGGGTGGGCAGGGGGGAGAAGCAGGAAAGCGAGCTGAGGGCACTGCTCACAGGCACGCGTGGCCCACCCAGGACGCAACTGTCCTGGACAACACACGGGGACGGATAAACGGATAACAATGTGAAGACTAACAGGAAAAGTAAATGGACTGAGGAAGATGCACCATCACCCAGAGAAAGCAGAAGCTCAGGGCACGTGAAGTCATCAGGAAGTAAGAAGGGTACCACACGGCTACACCGGAGCAGCCTGGGCGCCCCAGCGCACGACTGGATAAAGCAAGGGCGGTACCTTTATCACGGAATACTGCTCAGCTGCTTGGGTGACAGATCTGAGACACTTGCAGGAAAAATGGTTACATGTGGAAAATGCAACGTCGAGGGGTCGGGGAGGTACTCAGCACCACAGCCCCCGCCCGGCAAGCACGAGGTCTTGAGTTTGATTCCTGGTACAAAAAAAAAAGAAGAGAAAAAAATGTACCTGTAACGTTGAGTGACATACACCCGACACAGAAGCTGGAACACTGCGTGAGGACTCTGTCAAGTGAGGCCAGGCAGAAACAAAGAAATGACAAAGGACGGACAGAAAGGGCCAGGGACGCATCTCTCCCAACAGGCAGGGCTTGAGCGAACAGGGTGAGTGGGGAGGAGGGGTGGCGAAATGAGAAGAATGAAGTCGAGCTGCGTGCGGGAGCCCAGCGACCCCGATGGATGGAGGCACTAGGGGCCGAAACACAAGCTAAGACATTCAACATCACCAGCAATGGGAACCGGGACAGGGCGGGGGAGCAGGGGGAGGGGGAGGGGGAGGGGATCCGCCCTGCGTACACGTGGGCAGCCCCGAGATCACAGGGAGCTACACCAACTGCGAGCAGGTACAAATGAAGTTAAAAATTTAAAAAGGAAGGGCATTATATAATGATGAAGGGGTCGATTCTCTAGAATATATAACAGTAAGCTCTAAAGACGAGGCGCCTAGCAGGAAAACATCAAAACACAAGGGGCCCAGAACCGAGAGGCCTGCACCAGAAATGGGTAATTTGTTATTATATTTGGAGACTTTAATACTTTTCTATCAGAAATGAAGAGATTCAGCAGGCAGAAAATCTGTACAGACAAAGCTCAACCCAACAGCGCCATCCATCACCTGGATGTAAGCGCAGAGCTGCCCCCACAGGCAACTAACCAGGCCTAAGGCAGCACAGCACGCGCTCTTGTCAAGGGCACGTGGCGCATTGGAGAGTCGTGCTCCGGGCCCTACACACCTCAGCGGGGGGCGAGGCTGCTCTCAGAGCCCAGCAGAACCAAGCTGCAGGTCAGCAGCAGAGTGCCGGCTGGAAAGGCCCAAAACACACAGACACTAACACGCTCCCGAGTAACACCTGAGCTGAGGAAGAACCTGAGGAGAACATTTTTAATAGCTTGAATTAAATAAAAATGGAAATACAACTTACCAATATTTGTGGGACACTGTAAAAACAGGCACAGAGGGACATTTAAATCACTGAGTGTTAGGATAGCTCAGCAGATTAAAGTGCCTGCTTAGGCAGACACCAGCGCCCAGGGTCCAACCCCAGGGCCCGCCATGCTGGCCCCACCCCGGGGCACACTAAGAAGGTGACTGAGACTGGGCGTGGGGTGCTCCCTGTAATCCCAGGGGCCCAGGGTCCAACCCCAGGGCCCGCCATGCTGGCCCCACCCCGGGCACACTGAGAAGGTGACTGAGCCTGGGCGTGGGGTGCTCCCTGTAGTCCCAGCACGTGGGAGGCTGTGAACAGAAAAGTCCAATCTACATAGTGAGGCCCTGCAGACCCTGCAGACCCTATCCTAAATACAAATAAAAAGAAAATACAGAAGATCTGAGATAGTCTAAGCTTCTCACTTTAAGAAACTTAAAACAGAAGAGCAAATTAAATCCGGCAGGGGCAGGGGAGCGGGAATAGCACAACATCAGAGCAGAAATCTATGTAATTGAAAGCAGGAAGCTAATAGGAAAAATAATCAAAAAACAGAAGATTGTTCCTTAATAAAATCAAGAAAATCAATAAGTCTACAGCCAGGCTGAGAAATAGACAGGATACAAACCACTAACATGAGAAAACTGGAGAAGGGGTTTCGATACAGACAACAAGAACAGTAACTGGGTAAAGTGGACATGGCACTGCGGACTTGAGAACTAGACAAAAGGGACCGATCCCTTGAAGGTCAGGTCCAAGGTCAAGGCACAATGGTGCACACACACAATCCCAGCACTGTGGGACACTGAGACAGGAGGATCACAGATTAACACCAGCCTGGGCAACTGAGCAACCTGACAAGACCCTCTGTCAAAAAACACAAAAGGGCTGGGGATGTAGTTCAGTACCAAGGCTCTAGTTCAATCCCTAGTATTGAGAAAGAAAGAAAGAAAGAAAGGAAGGAAGGAAGGAAGGAAGGAAGGAAGGAAGGAAGGAAGGAAGGAAGGAAGAAAGAAAGAAAGAAAGAAAGAAAGAAAGAAAGAAAGAAAGAAAGAAAGAAAGAAAGAAAGAAAGAAAGAAAGAGAGAGAGAGAGAAGCCAGTCACAAAAGATACTGCATGGCTAGCATGGTAGTGCACACCTATAATCCTAGCACTCAGGAAGCTGAGGCAGGAGGCCAGCCTGGGATACAAAGTGAGTAAACCCAACCTGATCCACACAGTAAGAGCCTGACTCAAAGAGAAAGAAATAAGGAGGGAGAAGGACACAGAGAGAAAGACAGACAGAGAAAGAGAGAGAGAGGAAGAGAAAGGATGCCGTAGGATTCCTTTTATACAAAGTGCTCATAATAAACGAATCTATGTAGATGGAAAGTAGATTAGAGATCAGAGGTTGCTAGTCCATAGGGGCCTGCTAAAGACATAGTGTTTCTTTTAGAAGTAAAAAAAAAAAGGTTCTAAATTGACGGTGATGGCTATGCTACTCTGGGAATACAGTAAAAAATTAATGAATCGTGTATTTCAAATGGGTGCATTGTATGGAACATGAAGAAACCTGCTACAAAAAATAAACTTTAAGTACTTAACTTATATTAAGACAGAAAACGACTTGAGCATCAAGCCCATTTTGAGGGGACAATATTAGGGCAAAGCTAAAATAAATTTTCAAGTAAATACAACTGCGAATCAATTATTTTCTTTAAAAATTAACCAGGCACGGTGGTACATACCTATAATGCCAGTACTTGGGAGGCTGAGGCAGGAGGATCTCTGACTTTGAGGCCAGCAGGGGCTATATACATAAGTGAGTTCTAGGCCAGCCTGAACAATATACTGAGACCCTGTCTCAAAATATATTTTTTAATATAATATAATAAGCTTTTTTTTTAAAAAAGCCTCAAGGGAAGAAGCACCCAGCATAGCCCAGACCTTACGTCAGTGGCCACTGTATTACGAAGGGTTCATCTGTTAGTTACATAACACTACTTACAGAGTCACTACAGGTCCAGAGACCCCACCTGATGTTTTTTTAATTATTATTAATTTTATTGAGAAACAAAGAGCAATAAGACAGTTTCAAAACAGGTCAGTAGGACAGTTACAATAATTAATACATTGCATAAGTGTTGTCTTCGTAGTGGTTATTCATAGTACAAGATGCAGACATGATATCCTGTCCAAACACTATTGGTACAAATCTTTCTCCTCGTTAAATGAAGAAAAAGTAGCTGTATATCTACCCTAACTATCTCGGACCGCTTCTTTTGTGATTTTGTGTGTGTGTGTGTGTGTGTGTGTGTGTGTGTGTGTGTGTGGCAGAGAGGAGGTTTGAGCCAGGGACAAAAACCGTCCAGTCCCCGAGGTTCAGAATCATGGAAGTCAGCTGTCCACTTCTGTCCAAGATTCAGGACAACTCAAGAGACACCAGGGGCCCCACCCACATGCAAAGGTGGCCAAGCAGGCTGAGAAATTCACCAAATATCACCAGAAACACTCTCCATGGTGACTTCTGCAGTCCCTTGAAGAACTGGACTGTCTTTGTTCCCAGGCTGCAGGACAAAGCCTGGCAGCTCACTGGGGCTCAGCAAGGGCGTGTGACACAAACATGACAGGGAAAGGGAGTCTAGACCCAGACCTGGGTGTGGCGCTGACGGCTGCTGGGCTCCCACGCTGAAAGCCAGGCCTGCTCAGCTGTCTCCTTGCCCACAGTAGGAGCAGCGGGGCCACCCCTGCACACATGCCGGGGTCACAATGCCAGGCCAGAGGCCACAGCGCTGTGGTTCTCTAGAGCAGAGCCCACCATAGTCCCATCACAGCCAGCCTCACAGAGGGCTCAGAGCCGCTAGGTTTGGCCACTCCCAACCAGCCCTATGCATGCAGGGTAGACTGAGCCCTTCTGAGGAGCCCCTAGTCCTGCAGGGAGAAGAGCAGGCACACCCACAGCGCCCCCAAATGGCAGCTCATGATAGTGTCTGGAGCCCTGTGGGGGCGGCAGCATCCTGTGAAGTCCAGACCCGGCCAGAGCCGCAGGGCAAGTCCTCTCCTGCTCCTCCCTACCTCTCTGGCTCCAGGAGTCTCCTGTTCTCATCTACTTAAAAGTTCACTCTGCAGCAAAGCTTTTCAGAACCTTACGAAGTACAAGAAGTCCAAATAAAAAGGCGTTTTAATATAAAACGGATGAAAGAGACAAATGGAGAGTAATCAAAACCTCATTAGGGCAAATAAGCAGTCTGCCTACAGTGCCACGGAAACGGATGGCCCTGAGAGCCACGAAGGCGAAGCCGTCCAGACAGCTGCTGCTGGGGGATGCGGCCGCAAGGGAGCAGCCCAAAGCAACCCTCGGGACCCTCACCTGGGCGCCCCAACCTCAGGCCCAGGCTGTGGTTCCTAATCTGGGAACATGCTAGATCCACCTGGAGAGTCTGCAAAACTCTCCATGCCCGGGCCCCACCTGCCCTAAGGCTGGCCAGACTCTGCCCAGAGAGGCTCTGGCCCGGGCCCCAGTCCAGGCCAGGCATCTGGTGCTGCCACCCTGGGAACGAGCCCCACACAGGAGCGACACCCACAGGGCCCGAGACAAGCAGGTTAATGAATTGTGGCTCCGTGCTACTTCCACTGGATAGGTTAATTACTTGGGGTTTTTTAAATTAGTGTTGATTAGAGCTATTAGTCATTCTTACAAATTTTTCTCCCCCCAGGCCAACTAACTATGCACTCCGACTGCGGTAGGACAATCGAAGAAGGCAGACTCTCGGCCCCAGGGGAAGGTCAAGTCCACCAGGACAGGGTGCAGCTGAGCAAGGGCCTGGCCTTGCCACCTGGAGAGGGAAGATGCCCATGAGGACCCTACCGAGGGTCTGGGCCGGAGCTCCAGAAGGAGGTCAAGGAGCCAAGCGGAGAGCTGAGCATCAAGATGTCCCTTTGAACGCTTTTTAGAAAGAAACGATGTAGAACAAGCATGTAACATTGATGACCCATGTCAGAGCTACATCAGGGTGTGCGGAAAGGAGCCAGCCGCCTGTCCGAGCCGATTTTATCCCGCGGATCCCAGGGTGGGTGCAGAGGGAATGGGACTTCAGAGGACCCACAGTGCCTGGAGGGCACAGATAGAATAAGCCTTTCTCAAGGGTAGAGTAAGAGGCAGACATCAAAAGAACACTGGGCTCCCTGCTACGGGGTGTCAACTCCGCAGCTGAGAGGGGAGAGGAACTGGATCCAGGCTCCCGGCTCGGGGAGCCAGTGTCCTAGATTTCCAGGGCTGCTCCAGTTTGCAGGGCCTGACTTGCCCTCCCTGAGAAGTGACTCGCTGAGGCTGGGGTTCCAAGGCTCAGTCTTGCAGAGAAGGTGAGTTGATAAACACCCGGTGCCATTTCCAAGCCTGTGTGAGCCTAACCCAATTCATGATCTAAGGAGGGTGGACTGCTTTTATGAGCTACCCTAACTTTTATCTCAAAACACATAGCGAGAAGCAGTGGGTGGCACCATGGGCCATTCTCCAAGGTGCTGCTGGGCCCAGAGTGCCATGCTCATGTCCCAGCCTTTCCATCCACTCCACAGCTCCAGGCTGCACTGGGCACACAACCAGACACCACCAGACAGAAACAAAGGAGGCCAGAAACTGTCACATACCAGGGAACTGAGAACCCAGAGCCTGGCTCCGCTCAGCACACCTCATTTGGGCAGGCTCTTCCAGGCCCTCCTGCCTCTGCAGCACCTTGGAACAGCAGTTGACCTCACGTCCCATTTCCCAGAGGTGCCAGCAGGTGGCCTCTGGCACAGACTGGGGCACATGGGTGCTCCAAGGACTCTGAGGGCTCCACCACAACTGCCTGTGTGCTCTCACAGGCTCTCCTTAGCACCTCTCTGGCCAGGGCCCCATGCGAGATACAGGGCACAGACACGACAACTAGCTGTGGGTGGAGGTCCTCGTAGGTGGGAGAGGTGGTCAGGAGCTGTCACATCATGGAGGTGGGTCACAGCCAGTGCAGGCCCCCAAGCAAGGGTTTCCTACATGCAGAAGCCCTCCAGGTGGGCTTCTCCAAGTACAGACTTATTTTTTGGCTCTCAAGAACCCATTAGAAAGGCAGGTTCTCCTTGCCACTCAGAAGTGCTGAGACAGAATCTGCATGCTAAAGAGAGCCCAGGCACCCTCCTGCACTTGTGTGAATCTGACAGCCTGGCTTTAGAGATGGCCCTATCATGCCCTTTGCCACTGCTGTGGGGGCCACGCAGATCTGCTGTGGTTCTTGCCACAGAGCACAGTGGAGCCAGTAGGAGAGGAAAGGCACGAGCCTGGCCTCCTGCAGCTCAGGTAGTGGGCTGGGCGTGGGATGGGGTCTGAAGAGAGGGCCCTCGGCACCAGAAAAGCTGTACCACAGATGCAGACGTCCTGGCTTCCAGCCAGCCAGGTCCAAGCACGCTGCCAGGAGGAAGCAGGCAGAAGCACAGGACCTCGGCACTTGGCCAGCTTCGAGGAAGAGAGCTGAGCTGGCTCTCGCAGAATCCACGCTGCTGACCTGCTGGAGACAGAGTCCGGCACTTTGCAGCAAGGAGACGTGGTGCGGCCACCACACTGCAGACAGAGATCAGCCGAGAGAGGACGACAGGGCAGCCAAGCAGGTGCTTGCTGGAATTGACTGGGCTGCGCTGACAAGGCCAGAATCTGACATCTGTCATCTGCTCAAGTCCAAGGAGTCATAGAATCCCATGCCTGGGATGGAGCTTAAAAGCCACCTGTTTCATCGATTCGTCAGATTGCAGACCCAAAGACCTCAAGGGGCTGTGCTCATTCTCAGCGGTGAGAGGCACACTCACCTCCCTCCTCTTGTTGGGAGCTGGCACTTCACCTTCACAGTGCTGGTTTGCTTTGACTCAGCAATTAAGAGTTCTTGGGGGCTGGCCAAATAGCTCAGTGGATTAAAGCACCTGCTTAGGCAGACAAAGGGGACAGGAGTTGGATCCCCAGGCCCGCTGGCCATGCCAGCCCCACCCCAGGGTGTGTTGAGACAGCGATTGAGACTGGGAGTGGTGGCATGTGCCTGCAAACAGGAGGATCACTACCAGTCCGACCTATGCAGTGAGGCCCTGTAAACCCTGTCCTAAAATACAAAAATAAATAAATAAAAATAAAAATAAAAAGTTCTTGGACTCAGGCTTAAGGAAATAAATCCCACAAATGGAAAAAGCAAGCTCCACAACCACGCTTGTCAGCGTGGGATACATAAAACAATAAACTCGGCAGTTTGCTTACAGAGTACAGCAGGGGAGGAGCGGCACACAGATGCCCGAGGAGGCAGACCCGGAGCACACAGCCTCTGCAAGGGAAGCCGGAGCGGGGTAAGCACGGGGCGCCCTCCACAGCAGCCAGACCTGGCCGGCAGCCCTGCTACACAACAGGACAACAGAGGCTCTCTGTAGCGTAGCCCCCAAGACTAGAAGTTTCTGGCTCAGGAGGCCATGTGGTCTCAAGTCTGCCACCATAGGATGACAGCAGCTGCAGATGATGCATAAATGAGTAAGTTCCAATAAAACTTTACTGACCAAAAACAGCTGGAGTCCTGCTTTAGGCTGCAGTTTGCTGGCTCCTGGTTCCTATACTCGTATCTGTTAGTTTCAGTTCGCCTTTTTTTTCTTATGGTACCAGGGATCAAATTCAGAATCTTGCACATAAAAGGCAGACACTTATGCCACTGAGCTGTCTTCCTCACTCACATCTTCTAGTTTTATTTTACTTTATTTATTTTGCAGAACCAGGGACTGAACTCAGACCCTTGCACTTGCCAGGGAAGCACTTATTCCACTGAGCCATCTCCCCAGCCCCCACATCTTTTAGTTTTAAATGCAAAAAAAAAAAGAAGCCTTTTGGAAGCTCCTAAACATCCAACATGTGAAGTTGAGGTGTATTAGAAAAGTACAATGAATGTGTAAAATCTTTTAAAGTGTATTACTGTCAAGGATACACTGCCATAAATTCTCCTCAAAATACACACACACACACATCTGGACACACTGACCCCGCTGTTGCGCTGAAGCAAGTATGGGCAGCCTCTTTCATGCCTGTCATTTTTTTTTTTCAGCTGTCACTCCAGACAGGATCCAAAGAGGAGCTTCAGGCTCTGCTCTGGGTTTTATGGAGTCATGCCTGTCTTTCCAGGTGTGATCGAAAATACCAGGAACACTGCTCTGGTGGAAAGGAGCCTTGTTGGTGCAGCAGTGTCCTCAGGCGCCGCTTGCTGGCTACAGCAACAAGCAGCTTCCAGCCCTTCCCTAAGCCGCAGCAACCACGAACACAAAACGGTCAAAGTTCTGAGCCAGTCCAGGACACTGAGGCTACTGGTGTCACTTAAGATACTCGGGAAAGGGGACGCTAGAGCTGCTTCAGGAGTAGCGAGAACGATGGGGTGAGTGTGTTTAAAGTGTGGAGGCCGGGGATGTGGCTCAGCAGCACAGCGCCTGCCTGGCAAGCACAAGGGCCTGAGTTCAATTCCCAGCACACAAAAACAATAAAAATAAATTTAAAAATAAAGCGAGGAGGAAGGTTTCAAGAGGCATCAGTAGCACCTTTTTAACAATCTGAACATTCACTGTGCATTTTGGTCACAGCATGTAGGACACTAACAAGTCAAAAACAAAACAAAACAAAATCTGATTCGTTCTACCCATAGCAGCAAATGCCAGACACTGTTCTGGAACCCGACCTAAGGGAGGAGCATTCAAGAAAACACGCTGGGTTAAACGGATATCACCGACATTTTACACCTTTGTAATGGCAAGGGAGCCTCTTATAATCCATGTGAAATACAAAAGCATGACCAAACCGTTTTTACACTAAAAAAGAAACCACAGGGGAAATAACAATAAGAGAAATAGATCAGCCTGTCCCAAGTCGCTTCCCTCTGCCTGGCTGGATTCCTCCTCCCCTCCTTTGTCCTCTGAATTTCCCAACTTCACGGGAGGATTCCTTGTCACTTGTATAACACACACTCCTCCCAGTGGAGCCGGAGGGAGAAGCGCGCTGCCGCCTTCCTAAGTGTTTAAGGCCCGGGAGCCTCCTGCTCCCCCTGCGGGCCCTCTGCTGCCCAGGCCTGCAGCGCTCGCAAAACGCCAGGCTGCTGGGGCCGGCACAGCGGTCAGCACCAGGGACAGAGGCAGGGGCGGGGCTCCGGGAGGCCCAGCGGGGGTCCTGCGCGCAGCTCGCTGAGTCCCTTGGAGGGCACAGGCAACGCTCGTGAAAGCTGGAAAGAGTGCTGTCCCCTGAGCCCAGCGGATGCAAACGGATCGACCACCCCCTCTCCGCGTGACCCGGCGGGGGAGGATTGTTGGTTAACAGGAAGTGAAAACAAACACCGCACAGATCCCTTTACCCACGTTATTAGCTGGGGAGAGACACCAGTCACAGCAACATCTGCTTCTAATTGCTTCTGCCCCAGCACTTTCTGAGCCTGTCAGCTGGCGTCTGCCCTGGGAGAAAATACGATATTTTTAACAATCTCTTAAATCTGATGGTGTCCAGAGTGAGTAATTTCTTATGTGTTCGGTCTCTGAGGCTAAACACTGTGGGCTCACCTTCAGGGGCAGCCGTCAGGTCTGCTCTGGTGGCCACGTGGCCCCACCCCAAATGGCCTAGGAGTTTCCAATCTACACAATGCATTCTAATGTTCGCTCTCATTTACCATGCTACTATGTCCTAAATATAAAACACTGTGGGGTTTTTTCTTTTTTTTCTTTTTTTTAATTCTACTGCGTCCACTCCTTCCTAGTAATTTTCCTCTCTCCTCCAAATACCCTTGTCAAGGAGGGTGCTTGTGGGTGTGCTTTTAATGAGTAAATGCATCCGCACTCCTGCTTCTGAAGTGCGCGCCTGGCTCCTGAGAAGTATGCATCTCCTGAAGTGCCAGACTGCGAGCGCATCTCAGGGCGGAATGTCCCATTCTCTCTAAAGAAAAGGGCCTCTGTTTTAGTCCTCCTGAGGCAAGGCGGAACAGGTGGAGAAGGCAGCCGGAGAAGGCAGCCATCAGCCTTCCAGGACACCAGGAGCCAAGGCCGGGGCTCGGCCACGCCTGCCCCACACAGCCTGGACAGAGGCAGAGCCGGCCCAGCCCGGGTCAGAAGTCCCTTGTCCTCAAGGGCACAGATGCGGCAGAGGGAGGCCTGGGCCCTGGGGCCCCGACAGAGGATACTCCGACCTCACACCCCCTTCTCTTACAGTCTCAGTGCAGGTTGCGCTGGGTGTCATGAGCTCTCTGTGGCCCCTGTGCTCTCTGTGTCCCGTCCAGCCCCGGTAGTGCTGCCAGACCGGAAATGGGCCTCCAGAGCCCAGGCAGCCTTCCTGCCACCACAGAGCCAGCCCTCGTCTCCGCTCACAAACCTCCGGCTCCGCCACACTGTGGATCCAAAGCACAGCACTGAACGTCTCCGCTCCTGCCGCTCCAGCTGGGCACCAGCCACACACACCTCACATCCCCTCCCCAAGTGCACGCTCACGGCCATCCTGCTCCATCCGCTCGCACAGGAGTGGGCCTTCCTAAAAGTTCCACAAGGTAGGCCGTGGAGATAGGTCAGCTGTCTAAGCACCTGCCTGGCAAGCACAAGGACCCGAGATCGACTCCTGGCACCACACGCCATGCTGGCCACTGAAAATGGGCATGGTGGGGCACACCTGTAATCCTAGCTTTTACAAGTAAGGTGTCTGCAGCAGACAGACATGCCCCCCCAACCACCCCACTCCACTCCTGTCCTCTGAGGGCTTATGAGTGGGGCAAGGCCAGCAAATCATCCACACAAGAAACCCACAGCAAGCAGGCACAGTGGCTCCGTAATCCCAGAACTCCAGGAGGCTGGTGGAAGGCCTCACCAAGAAGTGGCATCTGAGCCACACCCTGTGAAGGGAGGAGTTGACTGCAGAGCAAACTGGAAAAGAGCACCATGGACAGGCAGAGGAGCAGCACGCAAAGGCCCAGGCAGGGGTGGGGGTTGGGGGGCAGGAGGGGCAGGCAGCTAGCAGGACTGGAGAATGGGGAGGGGGCCGGGGAGGTCTTTTAGGCCTCGCAGGGCAGGGTGAGGTTGCTGGCTCCTGCTGCACATGGGGTGGGCACTGGACCACTAACAATCTCTCTTGGGTGACAGCAGAGCACGCTCGCTGTCCTAAGGGGATGGGACAGGCGGCAGACTGGGGAGGAAGCTACTGAGCAGAGCTCCTCTCTATGCCTGCCTTCTCCAGCCAGTTATCTCCTTAGGCAACCAGAGGCTGAGCCCCTCCCCATCAGCGGAAAGCACTGCAGTGTGAGCAACGGAGGGAGGGTGCGAGCCTGAGGCATGGAGGTGCCCACAGGGCTGCACCACGCCTGCACCCAGCCCAACACAGCCAGAAGCACAGGGCACTGCCTGCATAGTAGCTGTCAATCGGTCCCCCTCAAGGGTCCTACTCAGGATGCCACCCTGTCCCAGGGACTGGGATGCTCCCAGACACTGCCATGAGAAGCCAGCCCAAGGAGGAGGCTGTGTGTGTATTACCTTGCCAGTCCTTATGTCCCAAGCCTTGATTTCAGAGCTGAAGCCTCCACATAAAAAAATGTTGTGGTCTTTCGGGTAAAATTTCAAGGTGGTGATCCTAAAGTCGCTCTTGCCACTAAACAGCTGGGTTCCTGCAACACAGACAGAGAAAAGACAGTCAGAAAACACTTAGGTCCCAAAACAAACAGCACAATGAAGATTCCACTGAACTGGGAGCCCATGGACAAAGAGCACTCTCCGGGCTGGATGGGGCTTTCTGGGACCTGATGCCACGTTTCTCAGCCCCCTCTGCAGGGCCACGCTTGACAGCCTGGATCTGGGTACCACGATAATAATTCACGTAAGCCACACGGCAACCCTAAGCCCACTTTGTGGCTGAGAGCAAGGAGTGTCGGGACACCTGGCAGAATTTCCCAGGCTGCAGTCCACACAGGAGTGCAGACCTGGGAGTCTAACCATACAGGCAGACTTGCTCTGAAGGCTGTTCTCAGAATCGCTAATCTTACAGCTGTGCTGTTATCATGACAGACACATGCTTGGCCACAAAGCCAGCAACAGGGGTGGAAGCCACACTGGGTAACAATGAGTGGCCCTCACAGCACCCAGAGCCATGGAAGGACATCATGTGTGCGCCCCCGGGGGTCTCACTGGGCTCCCTAGGGAGAAGACAGCCCCGGTCTCTTGCATGTCTGTCACAGCTGTGCAAGTGCCTGTGGCACCTTGGCGTGTGCCTGCACACACACTGTGGAAAGCACTCTGTCACTGCCATCTCCCAGGGTGAGCGAGGTCAGCCTCCAACAGGTCAATTATCAGGGCTCCTCCTATCCCTTCTCACCTCTCACACTGAGGTGCCTGGGGATTCTCAGATGGAGCTCTGCCACCCAGACATGTCCCAGGGCTGTGCGTGTGGCCAGAGGAGGCAGCTGCCCTCTGAGATGGCCCAGGGCTGCCACAGTGGACTGCCTCCAGCTCCCAGGACTCCTCCACGCAACAGAGCAGGGGCAGCTTGAGGACACAAGAAGCCAGTGGTCACATGGAGACAGACTTTGAAAAGCCCAGAACTCGAGATCACATCCACCCCCCACAGGCCCCAGGAGGCAGTGTCTGTGTCAGGGCCACCCTGAAGGATACCCCACTCTGTGTGCTCAGACACGCCGAGTGCAGCCCAGCCAGCTCCCCAGAAAGGAAGCAAAGCCATCAATCAGTGCACAGGAGAGTCACCACACAGACCCTGCTGCCCGCGGCCAGGGCACTCGTTCCTCTGACTTCACCCCACCAGCCAAGCCCTTCCACACATGCCACCAACACAGGCCCACTTGTGCCAAAGCCACAGAATGTGGACATTTTGAAAGTGCCAAAACAGAAAAAATTAAGGCAAGAATAAAATAATGAATATTTTAAAATACATTTTAATATGCTGTTTATAAATACGGTATTAAGAATATCAACAACAAAAAAGGGTATCAACCAACTTCTCTGAAATCATTAAAACAAAGAGTTATGATATCCTCGGAGCAACAGAGTCAAATATGCTTTCACTGACACAAACTTTCTGTAGCCCAGGAATTTGAAAGCCGGCTGGTGGCACCTCAGTCTCCCCACCGAGCTGTGTCGAGACCGACCAGCATGGGCCCAGGGACACGTGGACCGGAAGTGATGCCCTCGCCCTGCCCGGGAGCTCGCTGCCACCTCCACCCACCCAGGGTGAAGAGTTTTGAGAGCATTTTATTCGTGAAGCTTTTCTCCCCCTAACGTGACATTTTGGCTTCGACATCAATCAGAAGGTATCATTGTTTCATCTCCTGTTTTTAACAGCCCAGCTCAAAATCTGCAGCAATTTTCATAAAAGGATTTTAAAAGCTTCAAAAAACACTGATCCCAAGTTAAGGGCGTAGGTATTTGTGATAGGTTTTTAACAAATGGCACTCTTAACATCACTTCTTGGCAACAAAAAAAAAGCACAAACAATAGGAACGATTCAAGCGATGTTCTCTGCGGGCTGGGGTGCGGCTCCGGGGAGAGGCGCACAGCACGCAGGGTCCCGGGTCCCATGCTCAGTACCAATAGGCCTGCTTTCAAGATGTTCCTTCCATAGTACGTGCTTTTGGGAAGCAGCTACTCTCACCCTTTGTTAACGTGTCACTCTTAGCTTGATGGGTGATTAAGTGTGTTGGGTTTTTTTTTCCTAATATCATCTAGGGACCAAAATTGGCACTCACTTGTCATCGCAGAAAACTCCAGAAGCAGTTGACTTTTTGTAAATGAAAAGTCTCTGCCTCTCAAGTGGCACCAGGCCTTCGACTACTTTGCCTCGAGGTGGAGGCAGCACAAAGGGCAGCTGCAGGGCCACAGGACCGCGGCGGCAGCCACGCTGTCACTCCAAGGAGCAGGCACTTAGGGTTAGGGGACGTGGCAAAGGCCTCCCAAGCGGGAGTCCCAGGCAGGGTCGGCAGTGACTCGGGCCTTCAGCTACAGAAGCACCACGTGAGACCATGCACGCCCGTCCCAACCCCCACAGATCTTAGGATGCCCACTGCAGCCACGCGGCTGGGGACCACAGGGACACTGCGGGTGGTGACCATGATGTCCCCACAGTGGGGAGAAGAGTGCCACGATGCTGCACCCCCACAGCACTAAGGGAACCCCTGAGAGCCACCCTCAGGGGCCACCCACTGCCAGTCCTCAGACCCAAAAGGGAAGGCGAGCTTGGCCTGCCTGGAGGACACGTCTCCCACTTTTCTTGGACCGGAGCACACAACCATATGTTTGACTTCAGAAACGGCAGTGAATTCTCTTTTTTTTTTTCCCAAAAAGTGCAATGATACAACCTTGCCAGCAAGGGGGAAGATGAGAGAAGTTGAGGTGCTAAAAGATGATGACTGAAATTCTTCTGTTTAAAAGAAAATTGTATTTCTGAATGTTATGTTTCCTCAACTCCCAAAGAGACGGAGAAGCTGTCTTTTAAGTACGAAAATTTTCCACTTAGAAGACAAGCTATAGTATTTTTTTCCACTTTCAATAATTAGGTCTTTACTATTTTTCTGTGATAACAGGGCACAAAAGCAAAAGATTTTTAAAGGTTTTAATAAGCTGCCAGGTTAGCTCATGGGAAATATGAGGGCAAATTCCGGCTAAGCAATGAAGTCTCAAGCAACACCTCGGTTCAGAAGTCAGGCCCCCTCACAAGGTACCACACTGGAGGCCGGGATGGGACCCTGAAGAGCAAAGGCCACACAGACCCCGGTGCCCGCCCAGCCGGGTCACCTGCTGTGTCACACGCTTATCACACACCATCATCAGGACTTGGGAAGCTAGGTGGCCCCTAAGGCACTGTGGAGCCAGCAACAGAGAGCTGTTTCAGTCTGAAAAATTAAGCTCCCACCTATTGGATGGATCCTTGGTTAAATTAAAAGCTAAAGCCAGGGACAGCAGTTTTTAACAGAAGGAACCATGAGACGCTAATGATTCTTGGGCTCCCATAGGGAGGCCCTGGGGACAGGTTGCCCTGGGCTGCCCTCTGCAGTGGCAGTGGCCATGGGAGGGGTCCAGAGAAGGGCTGAGAACTCGCACCTGTTGCCATCTCCCCCTCCTGGGCGAGGCTCCACTTGCAGGGGGGAGCTGTTCCAGAACCATCGACCTTGCCACTGTCCCAAGTGTCTGTCCGCTACCTTATAGGACATTCTGTTTATTCACTGTACGCTTATTATAGGAAATGGAGCTTTAAAACATTTCATCCTCTGGAACTGGCTTTATTGATCTGATTATAATGAGCTCAACCAATATAAAAGCCGTTTGGATCTTCTTGGAGTTAAGAAAGATTACATCTTTTCCTCCTTGAATCAATAACAGTACAAGTAAAAAATAAATTACCAGAGCGGGAGTGTGGCCCCCGGCAGAGCACTCACAGAGCATGTGTGGGGCCCTGGGTTCAATCCCAGCCCCAAAACAAATAAAACACCACAAAAATATGCTTAAAAGGCGATGCAGAAATTCAAAGTGTTCCCCTGACACCCTCATTCCTGCCAACACTTCCTGTCTGCAGGTCTCTGCCTTGGGGGAGTCCCCACCACTGTCCACACCACAGTCCACCCTGACTTCTGCCTTGGGGGACCTCATGGTCACCAGGGCCCAGGCCTCAGAGGCCCTCCTCCTCTTCTGCTCAGCGACTGGCCACCAGCCCAGTTCCTAACCCAGAACTACTTCAGGTCAGTCAAAACTCAAGTGCGGGTCCCAGGAAAGAGGGGTCATCAAGTCCTGCCCTCCACAAGCTCACCTTGGCTGTGACTCACAGTTCCTGCCTGCGTCACCCACAGCCCCACAGGTGGGGCCAGGAACCCACGCCTCACAGCTTGGCCTCACGCGGTGGTGGCACTGAGGACCCCACTCTCCCCACGGCCCGCCAGCTAGGCCCAACCTTTCCCTCTCTGTGCATCCAGAGCCTCATGAACATGTAGGGAAAATGTTGACAGGCGAGAGCGTGGGCTGCTGGCTGGAGGTGACTGGCCTGCACACCAGGCAGCAGGCGCGTGACTCATTTCGCTAAAATCGATACCGTCACCCTCATCCTCCGGGAAGTATTCAGCCAGCCGTGAATTTAACCACCCTGACGCAAAGTTAACAAGAGGGGGAGAAAGCTCACTAACTTTCAAGTCAAGCTCAGCGAATCAGAAACCAGGGTCTGGAAGGGTTGGAGCCAGCCACCCACAGCCTGGGCTCTGCTCAGGGAAGTCCAGACCAGCAGCCACCCTCGGAGGGGTCGTGGGGACAACAGGTACAACAGGGGGCTGAGCCCCAGCCAGAGGCAGGGCACAGCTGTGACAACAATCTCCATCCATCTCTCAGCCCCCACCCCATCTCCATTTCCTATTGATAAACTTCTTCAAACCAAGTTCAGACACTGCTTTCAGTTTTCTGGACCAGGCTGAAATCTCTAAAAGTAAAGAAAAAAAAAAAAAAAATAGAAGGCTTGAGAAGAAACACAAATGGCCAAGAAATTCATGAAGAAAAGCTCAACATCGAAGGCCCCCAGGGAAATGCAAATTAAAACCACACTGAGATTCTATCTCACTCCGAAAAGAATGGGTATCATCAAGAGATCTAACACTACGCAGGTCTGATTTATTTCACTTAAGAGTACGGTCTTCTAGTTGCATCCATTTACCTATAAAAGCTCCAAGTTTATCCTTTTTATAGCTGAGTGATACTCCATTGTATAAAAACACGACATCTCTTTTATCCATTCCTCAGGTGATGGGCGTGTAGGCTGTTTCCAAGATTTAACTATGACAAATTGTGCTGCTACAAACATGGGTGCACCTGTACCGCTGGAGCGCGCTTTCAGTCTTCTGGAAGAATGCCAAGGAGGGGAACAGCTGAGTCAAGTGGGACCTCCATCCTGGTTTTCTGCGGGATCCCCACACAGAGCGGCACGGTGGCCGCACCAGTCTGCACTCCTCTCAGCAGTGGAGAAGGGTTCCTTTCCCCCCACAGCCCTTCCAGCAGTTGTTATTGTTTCCCTAATAAAAAAAGAACCTGAAAGAGTAAATAAAATCTAAAAGGTACCACAGATACTGCAAAAAGGAAAGAAACTGTTCAAAATGAAGAAACGACTGGGATGAAGGAAAGAAGGAAAGAAGGGAAGAAGGGAAGAAGGGAAGAAGGGAAGAAGGGAAGAAGGGAAGAAGAAATGCGTACGTATACGCACAGGGCCACCGGGGTGAGTGCACTGCTGATTGCTGCTGGTCTACTGAGAGGAACAGTCGATGCTTAAACGTCTTTTTTCTTTTTAACTTCTTTGATCAATTTTGCATGCTTATATCTGGTAATCGGAGCAACTAATTTGAAGAAAACAATATGCAATGTACCAGCCATTGCTTTTGTTTTTATTTTTTGGGCAGAACCGGGGATTGAGCTCAGGCCCTTGTGCTTGCCAGGGAGGCGCTTACTCCACTGAGCCATCTTCCCAGCCCATTAGCCATTGCTGAATTCCTGCAATTTTGCTTAATGAAATGGTGTCATTGCTAAGGTTTTGGGGTTTCTTTTGTTTTTGTTTTTACTATCTTTTTAATTCTCTTTTCAAAAATAAAAAAAAGAAACCTAACACAAACAAATGCTGGAGAGGCCACAGAGGGAAAGGGCCCTCGAGGCTTCGGGGAAGTATGAGCTGATACAAATCAGTATGGAGGGTCTTCAAAAGTTAAAATTAGAAATTCCATTTCAAGCCGGGTGTGGTGGCGCATGCCTGTAATCCTAACATTCGGGAGTCTGAGACAGGGGGATTGCTGTGAGTTCGAGACCAGCCTGAGCTACAAAGTGAGCTTAAGGCCAGCCTGAACTGCATAGTGAGACCCTGTCTCAAAAAAGACCAAAAAAAAAAAAAAAAAAAAAAAAAAAACAAAGAAATTCCATTTCACCCACCTCTTCCCCTTCTAGGCATCTTCCGGAAGGAGGCAGAGAGTGCTGAGATTGCCGTGTGTGCCGCCATAGGACAGTGACGCACACCCCATGCTGGCCGGAGCACAACTCCTAACAGCCGAATCTTGGAAGTGGCCCGTATGTCTGCCAATAGATGGCTGGATAAAGGCGGCACGGAGCTCAAACACAGTGGAGTACTATTCTACCAGGAAAAGGGTGACGATGGGTGCACCTGGAGACCATGACATTCAGTGAAACCAAGCGGACACACAGGCGGTCTGACATCTAGAAACGAGGAAGGCAAAGTTCATTTATCTCACAGTCTGGGGAGGTCCAGTCCACAGCCAGTTGGTTCCCAGGCAGGACAGCGTGGGGCAGGCCCAGCCTCGCTGCTGCCCGTGCTGCACACAGGCTGCCGCCCGCCCGCCCGCCTCTCTGCCTGCCCCCTGGCAAGCTTGGAGCGTCTACACAGCGAGGGTCTGGCCCCGCTGAGCCACGTGGCTAACTCTCTCAACGTCTCCATTCTCAAGCGGACAACTGATTCAACATCACACAAATTTAAATAGCACATAACTTAAAGCTTAAAGTGCAAACAAACCATAAAAATAAAAGGGCAAACCTGGCGATCTTTTGCAAAACGGAAGGGGAACCAGACAAGGGGAGAGGGGAGAGGAATAAGAGAGGAAAGGCAATGAAAAGATTTAAAATACTGCCAGGCGTAGTGGCACACACCTATAATCCCAGCACCTGGGAGGCTGAGGCAAGAGGATCACTCAGAGCTAGAGGTCAGTCTTGGCTACCTAGTGAGCTCAAGGCCAGCCTGAACTACATGGGGAAACGAAGGAAGGGAGGGAGGGTGGGAGGGAGGGAGCGAAGGGAGAGAAGGAATTTAAGTACATGTATCTACCCCCTAAAAATGGATAAACACTATATATTGCAAACATAATTTTTTAAAACACAAGCTCTCCACATGCGAGCTAGGCGTGTCCTGTGCGCCATGCTGGCAGCAGGCTTCTGGAACTAGGGTCAGGCTCCAGAGTCTGCCAACAAAGGTGGCCTTCTACCTCCAAAGTGAGCCAAGCGCTATTTACCTGCAGCTACAGTGCACACAGGACCAGAGGACACCAGTGCTGTGGCCCGGAGCCCCTTGCATGGTCCAGGGGGCTGGCTGAGGTCCTCAGAGGGCACCATGGTGGAACTTGACCTCCACCACAGTATGGAAAGAGTGGTGAGGTGAGAGGGGACCAGGTGCTGTGAATGGAGGGAGGAGTGGGGTGGGGCCGCCATGGTACAGCTCAGGACAATGCGGGAGCTTGGCTGAGACCCTGGGAAGGAGACCTGGACACGAAGGCCCCTTGTACGGGAGGCAGGGAGGCTGGCAGGCACCTGGAGGGCACCAGCTGCAGAACGCAGCCGACTTAAGCTTGGCTGGGACACGGAGCCATCTATGGCTCCCTTCTACAGCAGCGAGCACACAGGTCCAAAGGAGCAAACAGAAATATGTGATACACTGCATGCAACAAGCCCCAGCACAGGACAAGGCCAGTGCAGGCTACTCAAGGACGCGGGGCCAGTGAGGCCTACTGAGCTGCACTGGCTCCCAGGACAAAGAGGGTGAGGCTGGGCGTGCGCCAAGTGACCTTCTTTCTCCCCACTGGAGCACAGCTGCCCAAAGCTCAGAAGCAACCATGAAGTTGGAGGAGTGCCTCTGGAGGCCCCAGCACTGGGCCGGGCCGGCTCTGGGAGTGGGGCTGAGGGCACTGTCTGCCCCAGCCATGCATGAGGGGCCTGTGCCCCACCTGGGAGCCTCGAGACGGTCACCTATATCCAAGGGGACAAAACACAGCCCTGGCAGGCTGGCCAGCTACTGACCATGTCACAGCAACAAGGGCACACACACCAGCCACAGACCCTGAGTTACAGTTTGTGTCCAGCTGTCCCCCCCAGAGCCTCATGAAGTCATGGGGCAGACTTCTAGAGCTTGTGATGAACTCATGATCCAATGCTGGGATTGTGAGTGTGAGTGCCACAGCTGGCCTGAGGCAGGTGGCCTGAATGCAGTCTGAAGCCAGAAAGGGGGGCTTGCTCTCTGCCTTTGCCCCGACGTCCCCGTTTGTTGTTGCGCTCCTCCCTTTTGCTCTTGCTGTTCCGTTGTTTTCTGCCGCCATGATGGCTGCCCTCAGTCTGCCTTGGGGCCAGCTATGCACACACTGAAGCCTCCACAAACTACGAGCTAACCAAGCCTTTCCTTCCTTAATTCCTGGTGTCTGGTGTTTGTCCCAGCAATGAGAAAAAAGTAACTGAGATACCCTGCAGGCGCCAGACACCATGGCCAGGCAGTCGGAAGCCCCAGTGAGGACCTGGGCCAGGGCTTCTCTCCGCAGGATCTCTGTGACGGAGGGCAGCCCTCTCCCAGGACAGCCTGGCGCTCAAAAGAAAGCGTGACCACCGCACCAGCAGGAGGAGGACGCTCTGCCCGCCCACCGGGGCTCCCACCACACCCAGGGGCTGGGCCCTGGTGGCTCCATGGGACAGGCCAGAGGACAGGATGACCACATACAGGGAAGGAGCTGGTGCTGGCTGTGGCATCTGGGAAACCCAGAGGCCCAGACCAGGGCGAAGGAGAGGGGCTCTACAGCCTTGGGCCTAACAGCCTCACCCAAAGGCACCAGTGACGGTTGTTAGGAAGACTCTGGACTGAAACAGCAGCGCCAAAAATAATTAATCTGTGAGCAGGTTTTATTAAGTGTCGATTTACAGTTCTCCCTAAGCCGACAGCCCTTCTGAACTATAAATTAACGAGATAAAATGTTGCTGCCCTCCATCCTCCGGCCCACTATTGATGTTTTAGAATCCACAGATTTCTAACCATATTGACTGAGGACACCAGGATAAATGGCCTTGGCGCCAAATGCCCATTAACGACAATGGGCACCGAGTGACGAGTTCCCACAGCGCTGTGGTGAGGACGCCTGTGCTGCCCGATTCAGGCGGGGACTGTAATTAGACTGAAATGAAAACGCCAAATCACCAGGACTGGGAAAGGGCCTGGCAAGTGAAATGAGGTCCAGACCCGCCACAAGGCAGAAGGAGGCCACGCAGGAGGGAAGCTTCCGGGAGACTCAAGCCCACCCAGCCTCAGTAAACAACCCGGGATGCAGGTGGCCATGTGGGGCCCCCACCCCAGGAGCAATGGCCCCAGCGCTCTCTCCGACCCGCATCTGGCCAGTGGAAGGAGGTCCAGGACCCACCAAGGCTGTCACAGAGCTCCTGCGGGCACCCTCCTCAGCAGGGCAGGCCACCCAGACCTCAGCCACACCTGCTGGAATGAGGGCATCGACACCCCGGCCCACAGCAGCAGCACCAGGCCTCTGCATAGCGGGTGCAGCAAATCGTTCATGATGAATAAAATCGTGCCTTCAACACATGAACCCAGCGCAGCTGCCCTTCGCAGCTGAAGTGTGGAGCGGAGGACCCCCAGTGACCCCTACCTCCACAGTAATATGTCAGGACAGAGCCATGCCTTTCTCTCACCCCAACTGGCAGGCCACAGCTGGTCAGTACACTCCTCCAGGGCAGCTCCACTGAAGCTGGACAGAGGAAAGCACATCCTGGCCTCTGGCCACCCCTCTGGGCCGCAGTCACACGGAGCACCTGCCCTAAGCACAAACCAAGCCACGGCCCTGGCATGGTGTGCATGTCTCCAATCCCAGCACTCAAGAGGCTGAGACAAGAAGCTTGCTGCAGTGTGAGGTCAGCCAGGGATACATAGTGAGTTCAAGGCCAGCTTGGACTACATAGTGAGACCCTGACCCCCAAAAAAACAAGCCATGGCTCTCCCCTGCCCACCCATCAATCAGGGGGCACCCCCTGCCCCCTCTGCAGCAGCACCTGACAGTAAGGCCACAGCGCCTGTGAACACCCAAGAATTTCAGAGCACACCCCTCCCAACACACACACTGGCTTGTGTGTAACATCTGCTCACAGAGAATACAAATGGCAAAGTGCCATAGTGAGCCTATTAACACCATCAACTGGAACTGCCATCACCCACGTCTAAGAAGTGATGGCACACGTGCCAGGTCTCGGCGGCCACTCCACCCTCCCAGGCTCACAGGCTGGAGAGGCCCTCCTCCACTCCCGCTGACCTGCACCCTGCAGGACAGGCTGCCAGGGTTTCCACACATCCCACACATCCCTCTTGCTTTGTCTGCTGAGAGTCCACCTGATCCCTCCCACCCTGGTCCTCTGGCCACTCAGTTCCCGTTTGTGGCTTCCAGGAGGTCCTCTCTGACTTTCTAAGCCCAGAGCTCAGTTTCCTGCCCCTTCACTGCACCCTCGGGTGGTCTCCACACTTCGGTGCTTACAGGAGACCTTCCGGATGGGTGCAGACTTATGCTCAGTACAAGAAACCCTGATGCAGTCCCCAGCCGATCATCACCATCACCCAGGGACACCAACTCCGTGGGTCCTGAAGACCTCACTGGGTTAAGAAGACCTGCAAGACCCACACAGCCAGGGACACAGCCAGGCCAAGGAAGCCCCGTCCGCTGCTGTGAAGTACGGAGCCCACACACAGCTCTGGCCCTGGCCTGGCCAGCTGTGTGCTACCACAGGGTGGCCCTGAGCAGGTCCCTTCATCTCCTACCCCTAAAATGGAATCGCTGCCAGCACTGATGAGAATGTGACAGGGTGTGGGCAAAGCCTCAGCCTTGGCACTGCAGGGGCTCCACAACCACCGGCCTTGCCGGCCAGCTCCTGAGTATGCATGGGTGCAAGGGAACTTCGAGGCCACCTCTGGAGGTGCAGCCAAAGCCAGAAGGTGCCCTCCCCCATGCCACCCCTCCCCTGCAGTGCCATCTGGGTCTACTCCAAGGTGCTGGAAGCACTGCAAAGGTCCACCCTGGCAGTGAGCACTTCTGTCTCCCAGGTCCTGGGAGAGGCAGGCCCAAGACTGCCGCTATGTGGCCAGCAGGACAGGAGGTGGCCTGGGACACCGGCGTGAACTCTGGTCCTTCCACCTCCCTTTGGATGTGCCAGGCAGCAAAGTGACCAGGGACAGCCAGGAGCAGAAGGCCACATGGACACTGAGAGGGAGCAGGAAGCACCCGTGGCACCCAGGTCCACCCATCCAGCATGCTGTCCGCCATCCCTGGGACAGGGTGGCCCCAGGGCCTGGGCTGCAGACCCAGGAGCCATGGCTGGCATATGGGGCACTGGGGATGGGAGAGTTCTCTGCAAGGCTTCTCTCTGCTCACCTGCTTGCCAAGGGGCCCCTTTGGATCCAGCACAAATCCATCTTACTCAGATGCCTTTTCAGCATCGCCATTAAAGCAGAACTCGTCTGAGGACTTTCCTGATGAGCTGGAATCATTCTTACAGTTTTCATCAGTAATGATGCCAACCAAAGACACCGTGGTAAAGTTAAAGCTATTCCAGTACAAATTGCATGTCAGAAGTTGATTAAACAGCCTCCTCTTTATCCAGCCTCACAGCTTGAGACTGAGACAACCTTGGGCACTGTGTCCTCTGTGCCGGCTGGCAGAGGGCCACCGCAATCCTCCGAGAGACACGGATCCAACAGCAACACAGCAGGCTGTGCCAAGGCCCTCACCAGCGGCAGGACACCGCCTGGGACTTGTGGCCCGGGACTCTCCAGACAGTGTTCCCAGCAAGGGAGCTGCCAGTTCCCCTCAGCAATGGAAGAGGGACACACCTGTTTCGAGGTCTGTCAGGTGCAGAGTGAAGTCGAAGCCACCACTGAGGACGCGCTGGCCACAGGGAGCCCAGTGGGCAGCCCGCACTGCCTCGCTGTGTGGGGTGTAGGTCTGCAGGCAGCGCCCTGAGTCCACGGCGTCCCACACCTGCAAAGAGAAGGCAGACAGACAGCACAAGCGCTTGGGAGGGTGCAGCGCCAGGTGGCACAGCCCTGCGGCCAGCAGTACCCTCCACCGGGGAGAGGGGCTCCCTGAGGAGATGGAGGCCCATTACTTTGCCGGCAAAACTGTACCTCCACGTTAAATTTTTCCCTGCAGAAATGGGAAGGCTCACTTTGCCCGGATTAAGAAAAGTCACTTCCTTCTCTGGCTGCTGACCCAACCTTCAGCACTTGCTCCCCACCTGTAGGCCACCAGACGAGCCCTGCTCCTTCGGGACGCAGGGTCCGGTCGCCATCTGGCCTGCATCCCTGTCAGCTGCCCAGGAGGGAGCGTGGCAGGCAGCCACGTGATGCTGGCAGGTTATGTGTAACGCTAGGGTCCACGAGGAAACCCGCTGCACCTGCTGAACAGCTGGCAGAGCAGCTGAGCTCCCTTAGGGGAGAGGGTGCTGCCGCCCTGGCTCCCACTCCAGCTTTCCACAGTGGCATGGGAATGCCACGTACACAGAATGAGTTCTGACAATGACTTATGAGCGCAAGTACAGCCCACGAGCTCCCACAGGCAGGGCCACGGGTGTGTGCACACTGGCTCAGTGTCCCCCAACCATGCACACTCAGTGGGGTGGATCACACAGCTAGCCAGGCCCGGCAGGCCGGGGCACCTCCCCCTGCCCCCACAGTCACTGTATGACATGGCGCTGAGTGCCTCCCCTTGACGATGCTAGCTGCCTGTCCAGGGACCTAGTGCAGTGGCGTTACTATGTTGGCTTCAGTCTGCCCCTCCTCAGAGTGGAGCTAATTAATAAAAGCATCACCTAGGGCAGCAGAGAGGATGGAGGACGCAGGGCGGGCACAGCATGCAGGCGGGGCTTGCAGGGGCTACAAGCCTTTCCACCACAGCAGGAAAGAAAAGATTCAGCCTCCTTAATAAGAGAGGCCCAAACAGAGCCCACGCTCACACTTCAACAGGCCAAATCCTAGGGAGACCCTTACCACTAAAGAGGAGAAAAATACCCAACCTGCCAAGTCCTGAAGCTCTCAGAATGTGAAGGATCAGAATTGGGAGAGCAGGCTTCCTGGGAATGCGTAAATGTCTGGGCTGAAGAAAACAAGAGGTCAAGAGCAGCCCACGAAGAAGGCCCCAGAGAGCTCCCCGCCTTTCTTCCACATGCAGGTCAACAGCAAGGGCTCCCTCTGGCAAACCAAGAAGCAGAGACAGAAATAATCGAAGAAATGGCCAGAAAACTTCAGAGTAGAGTGCAAATTCGTGGAAGTGCAGCAGATAGCAGGTTGTTATTTTCTTCAAAACTATGTGTGTATATGACATTAACAGAAAAAGTAAACTAACTAGGGAGCCAGAGAGCGAGCTCAGTGGCGTAAGTGCCTGCCTGGCAAGCGCAAGGTCCTGAGTTTGATCCCTGGTCCCCCCTCCCCCCCAGCAAAAAAAGTAAAATAAAACAAATTAACAAGTTCTATAAGGCTAACATGGGTAAGGAGTAACAAAACACTAAGTACTGAAGCCAAGCTGCACATAAAGGGTGATGTACTTTAAAAAGCACACACACAAACTACCACTGCACACTCCCAGGGCTGCCACTCTCCATGCTTCTGGTCACAAACCACATTCAGTGAGACTGAATCCAGTTGCCTGGTAAATTCAACATTGAACCTAACCACTGAATTTGATTCCAGTCTCGTCCAATTCAGTTTAGAGCCAGAATCGTGCAAAGAATTAAGTTCGTGAACCAAGGTACCACTGCACTAGCACCGCCACTATCAAAGAGGACAAAGGAACAAGTGAGAACAAGGATGGAAACCGCAACCCTTGGGCACTGCTGGTGAGGATGCAAACCTGCAGCCACTCCAGAAAACAGCATGGTGGGTCCCCAAAAAGTAAATGTGGCTGATACGCTGTGTCAACTTGAATGTGGGAGACTGGGCTGCATCCTTGGCTGGATCCGCTGCAGATTCCACGCCCGGGGCATGCCCCCAGCGTGGGGAGGGCCCCCCAGAGTGACGCAGCACAGAAAGGGTATGCAAAGGGCCGAGGAACACGTCTGCGTCCCCTCCTCGGAGAAGCCTCCATCTTCCTCGCACCACTTTGTGGCTGTGCGACTTCCGGGAAGCTTGGTGTGAGCCTCTCCGGAGAAGCCTCCCCGGTGGAGCTCCAGCTTCACAGTCAGCTTGGAAGGAAGGAGGCTTGGCAGAGGCCACAGCCGCTGCCACTTCCTAGCACTCCACCGTTCTTCATGGGGATGGGGGAATAAGAAAGAGAACTGGCCTGAGAGGCGACCACAAGGCTGGAAGTCGCCGTGCACAGGGGGAGGCAGGAAGGGCTGGCTTCAGCTAACGGGGCAGCGGGAGGCCCCTGGGGACACAGGGAGCTGAGGGGCAGCTTCTGAAAGAATGTGGGGCACACAGGAAGTGGACCTGGAGAAGCGCCCACCTCAGGAGGAATACCCTGGAGATGAGGGCAAGACAAGAGCCCAGGGGCAATCCCAGTGCCTGGCAATGGAGCTAGCGGCCTGTGAGCCCAGCAGCTCTGCTCAGGGACAGAAGTGGGGCTGAACAGATGCGGGTGGGCAGGAGGGAAAGGCCCAGGGAGGCAGAGCTCTGGAGTGGCTGTCCTGGAAAGTGACTTCAACAGACTGAGCTCTCTGCAAGGGGATGAATGTGGACGGCGCAGAGAGGGTTCCCAAGAGGAGGAACCAGGAAACGGGTCTGAGAAGAGCCAGGGAGGGAGAGAAGCACCCCACAGGCTAGGGAAAGGGCATCTTGGGGAGAGCTTGGTCCTCAGTTCCCACGCTGCCAGAGACTGGGCCAGACCTGCAGAGGGCCCTGAATCGAACCATCTCCATGGCAGGCACACAGGTGTCCAGGATTTTGAAATGAATAGATACTAATAGTTCATAATTTAAAATGAAATGTTAGGGGCTGAGAAAATTGCTCAGCATTGTAAGCTCCTGCCTTGGCAAGCGCAAGGGTTTGATTACAGTACCATATGCCACGCTGGCCCTGCGCCATGCAGGCGGGGAAGCGAGGTGCACACCTGCCATCCCAGTGCTGGGCTGGCTGAGACAGGGGGAGCACTACAAGTCAGTGCTGCGTAGTGAGACCCGGTAACCAATAAATAAAATGAAACGTTAAATTAGTAAGGAAATGTTAAGAGGAGTGGGGAAAGAGGAAAGAGAGGAGGCAGTGGAGTAGAATCTTCGAAAGAAGAAAAAGGGAGGCATGAAGAGGAAGGGGGGGACTGGAAGTGGGAGAAGTGTGGTCCAGAGAGCTCAAGGCCCGTGGCAGCCCACAGGCACGCCGGGATGGCACCAGGCGCGCTCCGGAAGCCACGCACAGGGACTGAACCACAGTAGCTGCCCAAGGCCGTGAAGAACACACGCAGCCCGCGGCTGATGGTGGCAGCCACTCGGGCTTGCTGCAACCAGCCCGGGACAAGGAGCGAGACATCGCTGCCAGCTGCTCTCCTGAACTGAGTTAATGTTCACTGTCGAGTTTTAAAGATTAATTCCCAGTCACTGCAGCAGCCTCCAGGGTCTGCCTTTTCTCAATGAATTAGGGACCCAAACCATCTTGTTCACAGAAGGAAGGGGTCCGGTCTTCTGTCAGACATTCTGAGATGGCGGGGTGCATCAACTGGAGGCGCTCCTTGGGCTGGACCTAAGAGGCACACGTGAAAGCACCCAGCACGACTTGCCGACAACTCGCCTGCCCCAGGCGCCTGACCTGGGCTACTCTGAGGAGCGGCCACTTGGGAACGTCCCCCAGGGGCTCCTCCAGCACTCCTGCAGCAGCCACAGGTAACAGCCTTTCTGAGGGCCTGCCTTCTGGTTTTGATTCTAACAGAAGCACAACATCCTTATAAAATATTTGAACTGTATGGAAGACGAAACAAACAAAACAAAAAACAAAATCCCACAGGAATCTGCCAGGGAATTGTTTCTCTGATTACATTGGAAATAAGTGCTCTGCGAAAAAACATTTGTCAAAAACAGAAAAACACAAAGAAGGCAGCAAGAGCCTTCCTAACTCCATTGCCTTGGAGATAACGGCTGTCACACTTGCGGGGAGGAGGACCTTCACCTCCTCCATAGCCCCACCTGGCCAGCCCCTGCCTCAAAGACCCCCTCCTCCTTCAGCCCTGGCTCCCAGCATCCACTGCACATCTGGGCAGCTCCTGTTGCCCCAGAGAATGATTCTGGACACCACCCTAAATGCCCACACTCAGCCGGGCGTGGTGGCGCAGGCCTATAATCCCAGCACTCGGGAGGCTAAGGCAGGAGGATTGTTATGAGTTCAAGACCAGCCTGAGCTACAAAGTGAGAGTGAGCTTAAGGCCAGCCTGAACTGCACAGTGAGACCCTGTCTCAAAAAGACAAAAAAGAAATAAAAATAAAAAAATGCCCACACTCAGCACAAGGCTGTACCGCCCACGGGCCGTGCTCTCTGCCAAAGGGGCAGTGTCACCCACGTGCCCACAGAGGCTCAGGGATCCTCCTGGTGCAAGTGACTTGGCATCAACCTGCAGACCAATTTGGGGAGGCGCTTCAACAATCCCGAGCCCTTTGATCCAGAACACAATACAGGTCTCTATTGAGGTCATCTTTAATTCTTTTAAATGAAGACCTTGCACATCTCAGCAAATCCAGCCCACGCAGTTCACAACTGGATGATACTGAAAATGGGTTTGGAATGTCAGGCTCTTTTTCTAGTGTGTTGAGATGTGAGTCGTCTTGTATGTGGACCTTGACTTCTGCAACCTCACTGACCTCAAGGCCTAGCTCTAGAAGTTTTCCAGAGTCACTGGGACCCTCTGTTCATTGGTTTGACTTCCTCCTTCCCAATGCAGAGGCTATTCTTTTCCTGCTTTGTCACTGGGGACAGCCCACCTGGCTCCTGATAGCGGGAAAGCTGGGGAGACTTCACCGAGGTTCCCATCGGAGCTTCTTACAGTCTGGGGCACTCTTCTATCTAGTCCTCAGAAAGTTATTTTTATTTTTGTAAAATCAGGAATGAACGCTGGATAGGCTGTCAAAAATCTGTGTGACGTGATGGTGTGGTTTTCTTTTAGAGCTCATCATGCATGCGGTACGGCCACTAATGTCAAATTACACCCACTGACCTTCAACTGCAAAGCAGCACTTGCACTCCTGGGGCAAATCCTACCGATTTTGGTATCATAAATACTTGGACTGATTTGCTAACTTTCTCTTTTTAAAGGGTTTTTTGGTTTGTTTTTGTTTTGTTTTTTGCAGAACCAGGGATTGAACTCAGGCCCTTGCGCTTGCCAGGCAAGAGCTTACTCTACTGAGCCATCTGCATTTCTGAGAGATGTGCATCAGCTGCCTTCTTCTCTGCTGTCTTTTTCTTGGTTTGCTGTCACGATAATAGCAGTGTCCCCCCTTTACTATTCAGGAACAGGCTGTGTAAAGTCATGCATGTGTTTACTGCAGCTGCTGTAACGAGGTACCAAAGATGAGGTGGCCTGACGGACAGAAACGTGTGACCTCAGGGTCCAGAAGGGCAAAGTCTTACATCTAGGTGCAGCCAGGGCAGTACCTTCTGAAGCTGAGCAGGGAGGACCTGAGCCATGCATCTCGGGGACTTGAGGACTCCCACAGCACCCTCCTCCTGAGGGATTTGTCTCTAGCTCTTTCCTTTCACAAGGGCTCCGGCCACACAGGATGAGGGCCAAGCCTATGGTCCACCTCACCTGACATCTGCATAATGGCTCGCCTCCAACTAAGCCACACTCTGAAGGATGGGGGGGTTAAGACTTCAAAACACAAGCCGCGCGTGGTGGCGCAGGCCTGTAATCCCAGCACTCGGGAGGCTGAGGCAGGAGGATTGTTTGAGTTCGAGACCAGCCTGAGCTACAAAGTGAGCTCGAGGCCAGCCTGAACTGCAGAGTGACACCCTGTCTCAAAAAGACAAGAAAAAAAAAAAAGACTTCAAAACACAAATTCAGTGGGCAGAAGGGCAGGCTACTGCTCCACACGTGACAGATCTGTAGAATTTAATAGTGAATCCCTTTGGACCTGGCATTTTATCTGTTTAAATTTTAAACTACAAATTCAATTTCTTTAATAGATATTAAAATATACACATGCACAAACACACATGCCCACACATGTATACACACATACCCCATACTGGGGATTGAACCCAGGGCCTTTATACTGAGCTACACTTCCAGCTCTTTTAAATTTTTTAAGACAAGATCTTGATAAGGGGCTGGATGAGAGGCTCAAACTTGCAACCCTCCTGCCTCTGCTTCCCAAGTGCTGGGACCACAGACATGCATCACCACCCCCAGCTCTAATCTTTTATTATTTACGTCTTTCATGGGATTTATTCAGATCACCTAAAGTATAGAGTTCACTGACATAAAGCTGATGATACAGGAGTTCTGTGTCCCTTTAGTACTGGTAGAGTGTGTAACTCACTTCTAACACTCTCAAATTGGGAAGTTTGTATCTTTTTCCTCCCCATGCTTTCACTGGTCTCAAAGAACCAGCTTCTTGATTCACTGATATTTTTCTACTGTGTTTCTGTCTGCTATTTCAATTATTTGTACTCTTTGCTTCCTTCCTTTCACTTATGTGAGCTAATACTTTCTCCTTCTTCTGTGGCCCAAGGACTTGAAAACTTCCTCACAGGAGTATTGGGTGTGATACACATTGCTTGGGGCTGTTCTGACTACATCCTAGGGTAATTCTGCATATTGCCTTCTACTCAGAATACTTTCCAAGATCCCTATCCATCTCGTCTTTGATCCCCAGACATGGGAGAGAGTACTATACAGTTTTCAGATGTTGGGGAATTTTCCAGATAATTCCACCATGGTTTTCAATTCCCTCCCACTGCAATTTGAATGACTTTGGCCACTCTGGACGCCCTGGCAGACCTGGGCTGGTGCCGTGAACACAGCCTCTCTTGGCGGACAATGCACGCATCCCTGGAGGCTGCACAGTGGGGGCTCCATGGACGTCGCTTAGGCCAAGTGCGTGCCAGTGTTCTTAAGGTCCTCTCTTCTTTAGCTGATGTTCTGTGTCCTCATCTGTCTATTATTGAGAAAGTGGAGTCAAAATCTCCAGCAATGCTTGTGGACTCTGTTTCTCCACCCTACCGCCCTGGCTTTGCTTCCTACATAGCCCAAAACTGTTTCATCACATATGTATATAAATATTTATGTCCCTAAAGTTCACACACCTGACGTGATCCACCCACCAGGGAGGTCTTGTGATGAAAGGACCCCTTTGCTGAGATAATTCCTTTATCCCTGCTCTGAAACCTGCTATGTCTGTGCAGACACTCACCACAGCTTTCTTTTATTGCTGTTGGTACAGTGCTGTTTCTCTTTTTCCATTTGTCCTATTACATTTAACCTTTCCATGTCTGTATATTTAAGTGTGTTTCTTCCAGGCATTGTATAATTGTGTATCTTTTGTCCAAGTAACAATCTTTGCCTTTTCAAGGGGGTGTTCAGACTTTGTCATCCATTGTTAGGTTGGGGAATAAATGTCACTATTTGTCTCCCACCTACCCATCTCTTTGTTCTTTCTTTTTCTTTGTTTTCTTGGAGGGCTTTTCCTGGATGTGTCCTTAGTTCATTTTACTTCCCATTGTTACACCTATAACCACAAATCTTTTTTGTTTGTCTTATTACTAGTTGCTTCAAGGTTTACAGCATGCATCTCCATCTTATCAGTCTACTTTCAAGTAATATTGCCACTTCGCTTATAATGGAAGAACCATAAAACAATACACAGCATTCCCCCACCATAGCCTTTGTGCTTTTATCATATTTTTATATCTCTGCTCGTTGTAAGCTGCATAATATATTTTTTGTTTTTGCTTTAAACAGTCAATCATCATTGAAAGTGATTTTTAAATGAGCACAAGAGGCACTTTCCACTGCCGCCCGCCGCCACAGCTGGGGTGCTCCGCTCCTCGTGCAGACGCAGATCTCTACCTGCTATCATTTTCCTTTTGCTTCAAGGACACCTTTTATTAACATTTCCTATAATGTAAATCTGCTGCTGAGGAACCACTTCAGCTTTTAAATGTCTGAAGAAGTATTCCGCCTTTCCTTTTAAAGGATACATTACGAGGTATTAAGTGTGAGGCTGGCAGAGATGTGGTTTCAGTTTTTCCTTTCAGAACTTTAAAGATCAGTTCGCCATCTTCCGCTGTCCCTTCCCACGCACGGCCCCGGACAACCCCTGGTTTGCGTCTCCAGGCGCAAGGTGCCTTCTCCCCTCCTCTGGCTGCTTTTAAGTTTCCCCCATATCTCTGGCTACAATAAACTTCATCATGATCCACTTACATGAACTTTTTCTTTTTTTTTTTTTTTTTTTGTTTCTGGTGCCAGGAGTTCACTGAAATTCCCAAATGGGAGGGTTTATGAATTTTGTCAAATAGAAAGTTTTCGGACTACTTAGGCAGGTGCAGGGGCCGAGGTTCAAGCCCCAAGTGCCGGGCCCATCCCTGGGGTGCACTGAGCAAGCTCGGGAAGCTGAAAACAGGAGGACCACTACGGGTCCGATCTATGTCATGAGACTCTGTCGACCCTGTACTAAGTACATAAAATAAATAAAAAGAAAGTTTCCTGAGCCTCTGCACCACTGTCTTCCTGTCTGAAGGCTCCAATGCCGCGTACCCTGGGAGAACCCCAAGCTGTCCCTCAGCCCCCTGCTATGCTGTTGGAGCTTCCGCTCTCCCTGTTCACTTCGGACAGTTTCTAGCTTTCAGGGCCACAGAGCGCCCCGCTGGGCTTCCGATCTGCCACTCATCTCACACAGAGCCTTCTTCATTGAGGACTTTCTTCAGCGCCAGAAGCTGCACCTCTGCGCCATCGGGTCTCTCCCCTTCACACGCTGTGCTTCTCCTCGCCTTCCGCATCCAGGGTGGACGCTGCTAAGAGCCGGCTTAGTGCGCTTGCCTAGCTATCTTTCTCTGTGTCATTTGTGCATCTGCACCCACTGACTGGTTCTTCCTGTCCTTGTGGTGCCTATTTTCCTACTGGTAGTCTTTATCTGGATGCCAGGCACACTGTGCATTTTTACTGGATGTTTCATGTTTCCGTATTCCTACAGCTCCCCTCATGCAGTTTGTTCTGGGACAGAGCTAAATTACTTGGAAACAGTGCTCCTTGACAGGCTGGTTCCTAAGCTCAATCACAGGGAATCAGAGTAGCATTTGGGTTAGGGCCAATTCTATCCCACTACAAAGGCAAGAAGCTCACAAATCTGGGATATGGAAACATGAACTCTCTCTTCTCCTCTCTTCCTTCTCTTCTCCCTCTCCCCTCTCCTTTCTCCCTCACCCCTCTTCCCCTCCCCTCCTCTCCCCCCATTTCATTCTTGGGCCCCACTATCTCCTCCTCCTTCCCTGGGATCTGGATTTCTCTCCTTTCTGACCTCAGCAGGAGCAACGGCAAGGCTCCCTTTATTTGGTTTCCTTCTGCTCAGGGATCTTTACCAGAACTAAAGTATCTAAAATCCACTCGCTCTTCCCTGTATTTTGTTTAGTTTTTCTGTTGCTTAATATTGAAGCATAAATCTGGGCCACATGCATTAATCTCAGCCAGAGGCCTAAGTCCTGATACGATATTTAGAAGTGTCTGATTTAACTACTAACGATTTAGGGTTTTGCTTGTTCTTTAATATCTTATTGTTTATTACAAGTTTAACTCTGTTCTGATCAGAAACTATTTTATTATCTAAATCCTTTTAAATGTATTGAGATTGACTTTATGGCCCATCTTAGTGAAGTGCTATTTGAAATTGAAATGCATAGGGCCAGGATACAGCTGAGCAACCTGCCTGGCCAGCGCAAGGTCTTGAGTATGATTACCAATAAAAAGAAAAGAGAAAGTTTATGTGTCCTGTACTTTTCCTATACAGGGGTCTACAAATGTCAATTAAGGTGGCTGTCACGGCTATGTCTAGCTGCCCACAAAGCCTCACGCAGCCACAGACGGGCCTTTTTCAAGTGGCTCGACCTAGCGAGTGACGCTTCAATTGATTTAGGGTGCAAGGCGAGGATCAAGGGATCTAGGACTGAGGGTGTGAGCACTGCCTGCCCCAAGCAGCCTGGGGAGACACAAAGCACAGGAGGAGCTGGGGTCGTCCCTTGCCGCTTGCTACCCCGTGCCTGCCACGCGCTGTCTCTCCTCTGTAGTGCCTGGCTCCGTGGTCATGGACTTCAGGCTCTGTAAACTGCGAGCCAAGCCAACCTCTCCGGCTGTAACTCTGCATGTCACTTTGTCTCCACAGTGAGAACGTCACCACAACAGCGGTGGTCAGCATGAGTCTGATCCTCTGTCTTTGTTGATCCATCCAGTTGTTCATTCTGTCAACTGCTTAGAAGAAGGTATTACAATGGACAACTATGATTGCAGATTTATTCTCCCTTTAATTCTATGAAAACGTTTTCATGTGTTCAAATATCCTGTCATCAAAGATAGAGACAGAGGCAGAGATGGCCTGTGTTCCCAATAAATTGATACTTTTATCATTATGAAATGTCTGTTTATTTCTGCTGATACTCTTCATCCTGAAGTGCATTTTACTGCTTAGTATCACAATACTTCTTATAATTACTATTTAAGCGCCACTACCTCTTTCCTATTTACTCGTAGCCTCTTTCTTTTTGTTGAACTGTAACACTTTTCAACAGCACATAATTTAGTCTTGCTTTTGAATGCATTCTGACACTCCTTTTATTGTAATATTTGGTCTGTTTAAATGCAGCTGTAGGTGTGATCAGATTTGTATTTCTTTACTTTTTTATTTTTATCACTTTATTCTTCTCTTCCTCCTTCAATGCCTTCTTTTGGAATAACTGAGCATTTGCTAGCTACATCTCTGACCTTATTCTTTTGTGGGTGTTCTAAAGTCTTGGGTATACACCTTTAAGTCTTTAAAGTGTTATCATAGTTACCATGCAATTGGATTTAAAAGTTTGCAACTATAAAGGACCTTTTACTGACCCACATCCATCACTCATAGTGGGAACACAGAATACACTTCTACGTATCCTACAACCCACAATGCAACCTGCGTTTTGGCTTTACATATTAGACGTTTCTAAATTTATGATGAAAAAAATAAGGACCAAGGATACAGCTCAGTGGCACAGCGCCTGCCTGGCAAGTGCAAAGTCCTAAATTCAATTCCTGGTTCCAAAAAAGATGCAAAGTACAGCCTCGAGGCTTCCCCGGCGCCTCCCGGCCCGGGCAGGCTCTCCCTTCCCAAGCTTCTCTGCCGCTCGACTCCCCTCCAGGATGCGCCTCCCTTAAGGTCTCTGTAGTGCCAGCGTTGGCAATGAATTAACACCTAGTTTTCATTTAGCCAAAATGTCTTTTTCTTCACCCTTATTCTTGGATACAGAACCCGAGTTTTAATTTTCTATCTCTACTTTAAAGATACTATCCTACCATCTCTGGACTCCATTGTTTTGGGTGAAAAGTCAGTGGCTCACACGGCATTATTCTCTTCCAAGTGATATTTCTTTTTCTCTGACTGGATTTAAGAAGGTCTCTTTACCTGTGATTTCCAGCCGTGTGGCACAATTTGCCTAGGGGGGGGCTTTCCTTGTATTTGTCCTGTTCGGAGTTCACAGAGTCATTTCTTCCTCTTGAATCGGTAAATGTGTTTATATCACAGTACCTTGGTTCATGAATCCTTTTGTGTACGAACAATTTGGTTTGCAAGCAGAGGCATATGGCAAAATTTTGTTCCTGTTTGCAAACTCTGTGCCGGGTGACACACATGGCGGCAGCCACCCTCTCCAGAGCCGTGGGGCAGACTGAGCTCGTGGGCCCAGGTGGCACCGTGTTGCCAGATCAGCAGAGCTCTCTGGCCTCACTCACTCAAAATATTCTTCTTGTCCTGTTCTCTCCTCTGGACCTCCAACGATTTATAGAGCGAGTCGTCCTCCACCATTCACACGTCGGTCCTACGGGTCCGTCTCTAAGTTCACTGACTCTTTTCTGTCGTCTCCATCCTGAAACACAGTCTAAGTAGTGAGTTCTTCATTTCACATAGTATATTTTTCAATTCAAGAATTTCCATGTCTTACTTCTAGTTTTTGTTTCTCTGCTGAGATTTCCAATATTTTTATTCATCACGTTGTTACTTTCCTTTGTGCTCCTGAGCACATCTGTGATGGCTGTTTTAAGCTACTTGTCTGCTAATTTCAACATCTGGATAATCATAGGAACAAGACACCCTTTCTCTTGAATATGGGTCCCTCTTTCCTGTTTCTTGCTTTACCTACTAATTTGGGGTACAATATATAAGAATGCATCAACTCTGGATTCTGTTATGTTCCTTTAAAGAATACTGGTTTATACGACACCAGCAGCTAACCAGGCTGCACTCACGTTTTAAGCCCTGTGCCCTATGGTGGACAGCAGCGGCCACCTCTGCTCAGACCTCCTGGCTTTCACTGAGCTCCACAGCACTTCAACCCCACCGCCTCACCTCCTCCCTCGAACCCCAGGGCAGGTTCAGGAACATCCAGAATTTCTATTCAGGAAGAAGTTATTTATAGAATCTGGGGCTCAGTTTCTCTTGCTTCCCTTTCTAAAATTTCCCTCCTTCCTTGAATATGGGTCCCTCTTTCCTGTTCCAGCTGCTACCCTTACCCCAAACCTGCCCTCTAGCTCAAGTCACACAGCCATTTTCTGTCCAACTTTTACCACCCTACTGGGGAAGAACCGAGTGCACGCAGGGTAGAGGCACACGCAAGTGGGAAGCTTGCTGAGGGCCATTTCCCCCAAGAGGGAGCTTCTGGCTGGTTTCCGCCTCCTTTGTGTTGCTCTCCTGCATCCCAGCTGTTGTTGCTGTTGCTGCACGAAATGTGCAAGACTGGCTGAGAAGGCTCGGGTTGGCTGCCTGCCTCCCTCCGGGAGCCACACCCCTCTTCCACAGCTAGGAAGGCAGCAGCACTGCACCCCACGCCTCACCTCCCCCCACACACACACGCACAATCCGTAACCTCATGCCCTCAGTACACAGCATCACCCCCACATCCCACCTGTTTAGAGCCGGGGGACAGATCACTCTGCGTGGGGGCGTGGATAACAAGAGGGGCTGGTGTGAGCTAAGCACTGATCAGGATCTTGCAGGATCAGCAGGCGTGAACTCCGAGCTGGGAATACAGCAAGGAGGTGCTCCACCCAGCGCTACTCTCCTCATTGCAGGGCTCTAACAGGGCACGGCATCAGGGTTTGTTTTTTGTTTTCCGGAACCAAGAATTGAATTCAGGTCCTTTTTATTCTACTGAGCTATCTCCCCGGCCCCATGGCATGGGATTTTAATCCAGTGCATTTAATTGCTAAAGGCAGGACACCCCAGATGGTATCTGGGATGCGGGCTCACCCTGGCAGATAGAGCCAGAGCGAAAGCAGCACATTCTTTTTATGCCACCCTCCAAAGCATTTCCTAAGATGTTTTCTAGGCCAGAAGATAGCAAGGCCTCTCTGAGTAAAGGTTGAGGAGAAACTCGATTAGAATCTGTAAGTACATGAACATTCATTATATAGAGAATCCCAAGAAATTATTCTCCCTATTCAATAAGGTCAGAACAAAGAGAAGGAGTTTTAAATGTCAACAGAAGACATAAAAGGGCAGAGAAGAGGTTTCTTGGAGTATAAAGGATTAAGAGCAAACCATCACAGTGAAGGAACAGTGGGTGGACAGCTGGGTCACAGGTGAGCCCTCCTGGAGCAGGGACATGGCTCGGGCCCAGGTCCCCCAAGAGGGGGACCTACCCAGAAGTGGGGGCTGTACTGTCCAAAATCCACTCCCTCATTCCCAGCTCAAGCAGCAATATTTCCCCAGGAATCAGTCACTGTGACCCAGGAAGACCTTGAAGCACAGGACAGGAAGTAACTCCATCCCTTCCAGGACCCTGTGAAGTCAGAAACATCAGCTCAAGGGCCCAGAGGTGCGTGTGGGGTACCCAGAGGTCATGTGGCTCAGGTCACCCTGCAAGGACTACACAGGTACACAGGCCAGGGAGGAGGAGCCGTGGATTCTCTTCTCCTGCCGAGGTCCATACTCCTGGGCTCAGAGCCAGCCTGCGTGGCTTCAGATTTCCAGCACAGGCAGGGTTAGAAGGTGACAGCAGCAACGACTGTGATAGCTGTGCATCAGCAGTGGGCTTAATTACACTAACTACCCACTCAGGAGTGGTCACGACAGGACACAGTCTGTATTTTTCCACTATAAAGAACACCTGCGGAAAAGCACCTGTTTCCACCCTCACACCTCAGTCTGCTCACGTAGCAGCAGAGGGGTCCCTGAGCCCTAAGTCAGATCGTCTCCACGCTGCTGAAAACCCTGGCGCAGTCGCAGCACTCTGGGAATAAATCCCGTGCCAGCGCACTGGCCTCCCGCTCCGGCACACAAGCCCCTCCCTCACTAGGCTGCTGCCCCACCTGCGTGGCTGAACCCCTCCCAGCCGGCTTGGGCTTCGTCCCCAGCGCCACGGCTCAGCAAAACTGCAGCACTTTCCAACTTCTTTCTTAACTGGCTGAAGTGCTGGGGGGTGTCTGTTTCTTCCACTAACATCTGTCCTGCTGAGGCCGGGATGCTTTTGGTTGGCGTCCGCTTTCTGCGCACCCCCAGGGGTGTGTGGCACACAAGAAGCTCAATGCGTGACCATGGGTGCATGAAGGCACAGATGGCATAAACGAACGATGGACAGATGGGGGTGGCAAGACGGAAGATGGGCGGCAAAGAGATGCGATAGCTAGGCATGGTGGCCCGCCCCTTCAATCCCCCGCACTGGGAGGAGGAGGTAGGAGGATCCCTGCCAATGAGGCCAGCCTGGCTACACAGAGTTCAAGACCAGCCTGAACTACATAGTGAGAACCTACCTCAAAAACAAAACAAACAAACAAATAAAAAAGAAATTCAGGAGGAATGGATGGATGGGTGTACAAGTGAGTGAGTGGACCAAGTATTTTTAGCGGCCACTTCAGGCAGAAGGTCACATTTGGATTTGGTTTGTTTGGGGCTTTTTGTTTGAATGTCACATTTGCCCATGGACCACAGAGCTCTGCTCTAAGTACAGATAAGGAGGGGCCTCTGGATGGCCCTCCTCCTTTGTCCCAAGGAGTCCTCCAGCCTTCAGTACTGGGTGGGGAACGGCTCAACCCAGTCTGAAGGAATAACAAAAACATGACACCTTTATTCCTGTGCAGTATGTTCTACCACATTTTTTCAAATTATAAATATGCAATCCTCACACAGACTCATGAAATGGCCAGCAGTTTTTCATTTTTTATAATTTTTTCATTGTATTCATTTATTTAAATGACTCATAACTGTACAAATTTATGGGGTACAATGTGCTGTTTTGAAATCTGTAAACACTATATAATTATTCAATCCCTGTCATTTCTAACATTTATCATTTTTTTGTAGACAACCATTCAAAATCTTCTAGTTATTTCTAGTTACTGAAATAGCTGTTTGTTAACTAGAGGCTCCCTACTGCACACAACTTACAGCAGGAAGCATGACCTGGGTCAGCAACATTACTGTCTCTGTGTTATGCACTGACATGGGAGCAGTGGGCGATTCGCCCTGGCTCTAGGGGTTCACTCCACAAGCTTGGGGAGCTCTATCAGAAGACAAAGGTGCAAAGGCCTCACAGCGGACATGCACCATCAAAGAACAGAACAGGGTGAAGCAGATTCAGCTTGATCTGGCTGCAGGCAGGCACAGGGTCCTCCTGAGGCAGAGGGTGTGCACAAGGACTGCGGATGGACAGCAGGGCAGCTAGGGGGACAGGGCCGAGAGCACGGGGCGAAGCTGCAAAGCAGCAGGAATGGGCAAAACAGGCCGTGCAGGGTGGCAGACCCTGGCCCGGAGGCCAGCTCACGCCTCCTTGTGCAGTGGGAGGGAGGCCCCTGGAGGGCTCTAGGCAAAGCACAGCACAATAATTACGTTTGCTGTTGCAAGGCTGCAATAGAAGCCAGGGAGAGGCAGGCAGACCGGAGAAAGGGTCTCAGCAGGACAACATCACAGCTCCACCTCAGCCAGAGAAGGCAGAGGTCTGCACAGACAGAACCAAGACCTCAGTTTCAAACCCTCTCAGTGTCCTCCACATGCAGGGAGAGACCAGGGCTGCTTGGACTGGGGGCTCTTGGAGCACAGTCTGATCGGGAGGGGCCTCACCTTCTTTCCACTTCAACACACACACACACACACACACACACACACACACACACACACACACAGCCCCAGGTCTGCCTCAGCCATGACAGTCTCCAGCTAATTCTTCCTGAAGACCCAGAAAGGGTCCTGTTGTCACAAACAGCCATATCCCAGGGGACAGGCCTTCTGGCCCTGGCTTTTGTGGAAAACCGTGGAGACACCCCCCAAACCACCACATGACACCCAGAAAGAGCAGGCCAAGTGGAGGAGACCATGCTGGAAAGTCAGGTTGCTCAGGCTCCGCTGCCATGGCAACCACCACAGGCCAGACCTGGCGGTCTTCTCTGCTCCCCAAGGAGGCCTCCCAGGATAGCACTGCAGGCAGCTCCAGCAGACACGGCTCCCTTGTGGCCAGCCCCGATGACGTGCTGGTGAGGACAGCAACCACTGTCCCTAAGACTCCTTCACCCGCACAAATGTGAACCCCCAACCCCTGTCAGCCCAAAGCTTCCCCTGGGAGCCAAGGACAGGCGATCACCCAACTAGCCAGGCACATCTGGGTGCCCCAGTAGAACCCCAGCCTGCCCAGCCTCCCGGCTCTGTCCTTCTCACACATCGCCTTGCTGCTATGGTCTTCGCAGCCCATCACTGCCTGAAGCAGCCCCCAGTCCTGCACCACATGGGTGGCCCTGAGGTGCTCTCTGGTCTCTAATGAGATTCCCCCTCTCCCAGGAAGCCCTCCCGACTTCCCAGGATGGGCTAAGGCCTGACAGATGTCCCCACAGAGTCCACACACGCCCTCCGGGAGGCCCAAGGCACCATCTGGGAAGGGCCAAGTAGCACCCGCGGCCCCCTTCCCAGGGGCCTATGTGGTGCACGGGTGCCAGCCTCGGCCCTCACTCCCACCCCACTCGGCTATCTGTGATGTCTGCACTTTAGAATAAGCCCCATGTTCACCTCACTTACTTAGACTCAACTGCAGGCCATGGCATGGTGTCACAGTATCAATCAATAGAGCCGTGGGCCCCTTCTGACACAGGTGTCACCAGGGGCTTCATGGGTGAGGCAGCCCGGGAATCAGGGAGCTTCTCCCCTGGGGCCAGCGGTCACCAGCCCAGGCACCCAAGAAGATAATCACAGAGGACAGAGGGGGACACCGGGTCCAACAGGTGAAGTGCTGTGAACCGGCAGGCAGTTTCCACCCAGTATCTTTCTGTGCGTGCTGTGTTCTTCCACAGATTTCACTGAACATATAATCTGGCACTCTTTTTCCTTCACTTAACATGTCCTAATGTTCTTACAGCCACGCATCAACTCCGGAAGAGGAGACGCAGATACTTGGCCGCTTGCCCTGGTGCCGACAGCCCTGTGCGCGCAGCCAGGGACTTAACAGCCTGATTCGGCGCGGCAGGGGAGAGGAAATTGTCTGAGTCTGGGAAATGCATTACCTCAATCTCACAAATGGTTTCTGAAAATCATTAGGCCACAGAATGCCATTCTGCAGCCCAGCTTTCGCCGCTTCCCCCGCCCTGCGCCACACAGGCCCATGTCACCTCGTGAGGTGGCACAGAATACTCAAGCCCAGGGAGCAGACTAAGTACCCCAGACCTCTTCTAAAAGACAAACAGGAAGTGCCCTCCACCTCAACCCGCTCGGCTCTGAAAGCTCGGGCTGCAAAGAGCAAGCCTGCCCCGGGTTCCACACACCCACGCCGCAGTGACACGGTCTCTTCTTCCCATGGCTGGGGCCAATGTGCCAGTGTTCTTCCCAGGCTCCAACTTGCTGCCCAGAACAAAACTCGGAGTCCATCTATGGCTCTTGTTCAATTCTGAGCCACAACCCCCGAGTATGATTCAGGTGACCCACCAAGCCCCAGAGCCCGGGCTCACTTCATTCCTTTGGGTTAAAACATGAATTACTCCCTAACAAACTGTACTCTGAACTCATTAGGCAGTGTTAGAAATGGAGCCCCCCAAATTTCTAAGAGTGCTGAATTAGCATAATTACATTGACTCAATGGGCAAAAAGTTGTTTTTTATGTAAGTTTGACAAGAGTCCAGAGGATGAGAATTATGTAATGAGATAACAGCTCTCCGGCACCCAAGTCAATCACCCTGCGGCCACACAGCCTGTAATCGACAGAGGCGGCTTGGCTGGGAGCCTCGCAGGCAGGACGCTTCCGCCCAGGCCCAGGCTGCGGGTGGTATGCTCCTGACCAAGAGCAGCTGCACTCTCAGCAGCTCCCGTCCCAGCGAGGGACCAGGGACCGTGCTCTGAGCAACTTTACCACTCACAGCTTTCAGATATGGCCCACAGCTTCCATTTAAAAAAAAAAAAAAAAAAAGACCAAACTGTATGAGGGTCGGTTGCTTCCTAAGCGGCTGGTTTTGAAAAGAATCGCTCCCGGTCTCGTGCTGTCTACCAGCTGTCATTATTCGCTGTAACGGATTCCGGTCATCAATGCTCGCGCACGAGGCCCTTGTCACGGCTCTGTCGTTATGAACAGCACTCAGGACCCTAGGATAAGGCACTCACCAAGCCACGGCCTGTCCTCTACTCTGATGGCTCGCAGACAGGTGCTGTTGAGCACCGCGCTCAGCTCTCCACAGCCTCACAACATCTTCAGCTAATTCCAGGCTTGGCCAGCCAGCCTGAAACCCCTAAGGAACACAGCATCCCACAGGCCACTGTGTCATCAGAGGGGACAGGGCAGAAGCGGAACCACAAGCTGCTGAACGCCAGGCCCTCCAAACCACAGCAGCAGAAACTGGCTCCCTGGGGGCAGCGTGCTTGGGTTCGGACAAGCAAAGCCCCCACACAGCTGCCCCCCCCCGGGGCTCTGCACCTCCGACATGCCCTCCTGAGGCACGCAGGGTGCCTTGCGGCTTCTTTTTTTTTTTTTTAAAGATCAAGGCTTTATTTTTTTTTAATTTATTTATTACAGTGTCTCGCTACACATCACACTCTTTCTTATTGCGGGGGAGGGAGAGAGGGGGTCAGCTCAGCCCGCCCAGGGGGAGGGGCTGGCACGGCATGTGGTGCTGGGGATCCAACCGCCGTCCCTGAGAGCTTGCCTAAGCAGGCGCTTTAGACCGCTGAGCTATCTTCCCAGCCCTGCCTTGCAGCTTCTTACCAATCCCAAAATGAGAAGCCCACAACCCACAGGGCTTCCTCTTGGCTTCCTACATAAGTTTAAAAGTGGGCCCTTTGTGCCTGCACTGCTACAGTCAACTCCTTCCAACCTCTTTGGAAGTCGTAAGACACACACAGCAGAGACCTGCAGAGCCAAGCCTCTGGGACAAAGGCTCCCACCTTGAGGGATTCCATATCATTTCTCTTCCAGCAAATATGTAAATTTGGCATCCGAAGCATCACAAGTTGCTTTATTCTGTGGCTTATTTGCATGACTTTTAGTGACAGACAATAATGAAGTGTAACAGGATCCTCTAATCTTAAATGCATCAGACTTTGCCTGCAGAGAAATGCATTCACAAGGCTGGTCCATCAAAGTTCTAGAGAACTCCGGGCAGACCCTGAGATTGGGGGGGGGGGAGTAGCACTTGATGGCCAGGAGGACTCGAGACCCCATTCCCATAAATCTATTCACCCATGTGGCCCAGGCACATAACCAAGTCTCAGGGTCTCCACTCCCAGGTAGAAAACAGGGCTAATCTCACACCTCCCAGGGCCGTGCAGGCACTGCAAGTGCCTTAAAGCCACAAAGGCGAAGCCACCCAGACGCCGGTAGCCACTGGCTCCTTCCCACGCTGCCTGCCAGAGCTGGTGTACAGCGCATGGAGGAAGGCTGTGGCGCCTCCTTCACACCTGGCCCCTGCATGGGGCACCACGTGCAGGGGGCACCGGAGGCCCCTCGTCAGTCCCAGGGCTTCAGTCCTGACACCAGAGCCCCAGCTCCAGGCCAGTGCAGCCTGCAACTGGGACAGACCAGGGCAGACCGGGACGGCAGCGCCTGCCCTGCTGGGTGCGGTGGGGCCACGCAAACAGGGCAGCACCTGCACACGAGTGCCTGTGAAGGCAGTGAACCCCACATACGAGCTCCGGGCAGCAATGGAGCCGGACACCACACGCTCCAGGGCTGCCATCCTATAGCTCCCAGCACCCTCAGCATCTCCAAGCCTCCCGGAGGGAAAAACCGCCACTTTATTTTATTTAGGTGTTTGTTTTTTTTTTTTTTTTTGTCTTTTTGAGACAGGGTCTCACTATGCAGTTCAGGCTGGCTTCTTAAGCTCACTTTGTAGCTCAGGCTAGTCTTGAACTCACAACAATCCTCCTGCCTCAGCCTCCCAGTGCTGGGATTACAGGCATGTGCCACCATGCCCGGCTTTAAAACCGCCACTTTAAAGATGCAATAATCTACCAACAGACACACTTTCCTTTTGCTTTAACAAAAAATAAAAATAAAAAATACAGACAGTCATACAGATAGTCATCAGGCATGGTAGCCCACGCCTGCTGCAATCCCACCACTCAGGAGGCTGAGGCAGGAAGATCACTGAGTTTGAAGCCATCCTGGGCTACCTAAACAAGTTCAAGGCCAATCTGTGCTACAGAGCCAGACCTTTGCTCAAACAAACAAAAAATATAGACCTTGTCACACCTACTTGCTTCCAGAGCACTCTCCTGCAGGCGGGCCCACCTTCCTGCACACTCTGTGGAGTGCTGAGGCCACCACTGGTGGCCATGGTCTCATGGATTGGATAGCCAGTGGCAGGCTCAGCTTGCCCTTGGGCTGAATGGGAAGCCATGGCTCTTTGGTTCAGCTCTCAGAGCCCTGAGACCCTAGCGTGGAGGGTGGAGAAGGTCTCCGGCTCCAGGGTGCTGGCAGGCTACGCTGAGGACATCCGCCCAGCCCAGCACCAGGGCCAGGCACCAGCAGGCGCCCGCTCACACGGCACAGCCAACAGACACTCCCCCTGTCTTCCCAGCACATTCACTGCGCATCAGCCCAGAGCACTCCCAATTAATGAGAGAACAAATTAAACTGTCATTACTTTGGTTTAATTCTGTAATTAAAGAACTTCAAGAGGCGACAGGCTCTAAATAATGCATGCTTTTGTCAGAGAAATGTTGAATTCCAGGCAGAGGGGGAGAAAAATAAAGGGGGAAAGGCTTTGGAAAAAGGAGAGAAGAGAGAAGAGGTGGGAGCAATGATATTTATTCCCAAAGATCAGAGGGAACAACCAAGTGACAGCTAAAGGACTCAATTTGGTTTTGAATTAAGGCTTCAGCTATCAGGGAAAACAGTAGAAGATCCGGCCCGCCCCCTCCCCACATCTGCCATAACAGAAGCCGAGTCTGGAGTAATTCAGTCGCTGCCTTCTCCAGTTGATGAGGCAAAGCACAGCAGTCTTTCTGACATCTGCTTGTGTGTGGCTTTCCTTTTTATAACAGTTGGGGTGGGGGGTGTAGAAAGGAAAAGCATGTAAATTTTTTTAAATGCGTGTCCCCTATCCAGTGGGTCACGCAACTGCCACATGTTACAACCCTAACAAGGTCATCACGTGCAGCAGAGCATAGCACTGGCTGGTCAAATTCAAACCCAGCTCCCAGACGCCCCATCAGGGGGAAGAATCTGGAGGAGCTGTCTAGGCCGGCGCTGGGCCAGGCAACTCAGCACGTAGTAAGAGAAAGGCTGCCCTAGGTAGCAGCCAGCCGCCAGCTCCAAATTAAATAACCGAGGGAGATGTTTTCTCCTCGTCAGGCATTTATGTTTTCATGAATCTCATGCGTGCTGTAATTGCTGTGTCCTAATTCTCTGAATCACATAAAGAAATAGCTTTCAGACATAGCCTGCGTTTATGCCTCTATTAGCCAGAGAACCCAAAGATGAAATATTATTAAATATAACTTTTTCCCCCCTGCAATATCGCTAAGTTCCAAGAACAGCTTGGAGGTTTCCCTGAAAAGGTTGGCAGTGTGCTTAGTACACAGAAGAGCAGCTGCTTTACAAACTGCATCCTTTTATTAAATTACTGCCCCTGCAACATCCTGCCAGCCTTGGGACTGAAAAGGAAAAGAAATTAAACTGATGGGAAAGACTCCAGAGCAACAGGTCTGAGAGCGGGCATCAAGCTCACTGCAAACCCACACTGTCGGGGGCACCCGAGGCACGCTGGTTCTGACTGAGGGGTGTAGCACGGGAAGTCTTCCTAATACAGACTTGCTAACCCAGGCTGAAAGCTTGCTTATCCCTACTGCCCAGTTTATCCCTTCTCTGCCAGCCAGGGAGCCCCGGAGGGGTTCTGCCATCCACCTAGCACTCTTAGAAGGCCTGGCCTAACACAGGTGATTACTAAATACTGGCTTAATGACCAAGCAAGTGTCTGCACCCCTGGCAGAAAACAGGCCATGGAAGAGGTACCAGGAGCTCCCTCCCCATTCCACACCAATTATCAGGAGTCCCCCTCCAACTGCCAGGTCACCCTATAGCAGCCCTGTGGCACAAATGAGATTATGACTGTCCTGTACCCCAAGGCAGGGACCAATAGCCTCAGGGACACAAGTGGCAGCCCAGGAAGCAGCTAGGCCACTGTCTCCCGCCAGGTCATGCCCACCCAACAGGGCTGAGCCAAGTGCTCTGCCAGGCTGAAGGCTGCTCCTGGCCTCAACTCGGGAGCTCCAGCAGCGAGATCCCAAGCTCCTCCTGCAGTGCCGACCATTCCCTGGCAGGAAGGGGGCCGCAGGGCTGCCCCCAAATGCAACGTGATCATCCCATACACACATGTCGTCCCTTCTGCGGGACAGGGTCCCAATACTGCACCTAAAGGTGGGCAAGGCAGGGAGGCTCGGGGGATCAGGGAGGTGCCTCTCCTGTGTCTGCGGCAATGGGTGCTGCAGTGTTCCGGAAACCTCTGCCAGGAGGCAGTCTTGTCTCTCTGGTTTGGTTTCCAGACCAAATCAGCCAGGGCTCTGTCTGCCTTGCTTGATTAAAGTGATGAACAGGAAGTAAACACAAGGCTGTTTATTGGCGCCAAACTGAATCCTTGCTCAAAATGCCAAGGACCCGGTACTCTGACACAAATTCAGCAGCAGCATCTTTAATCATTTCAGGGTTAATAAAAAATGTCAATTACATTTGTCATCATCACTATCCTGGGGGAACAATCCCGGCGCAGACAATCTCTGGCCAAATGACAGTCTGGTCTGCTTGCCGCACATCCCTCCAGCTGCCTTGCTGACGAATTAATCGAGTTGGTTCCCTCCTCCTGGCCTGTCCCTTCGTAAATAATCAGAAGTAATATGGATCTCTCAAATAATCCTGACCAGCACACTCTGTCTTGACGCTCCCTAAATGAGAAACAGGAATAACCGTGAGCCAAGGCTGCAAAAGCCACCAGAAGGCAACAATGGCCAGCAAGGGCAGCGTGGAGACCCAGGTAGGGCAGGGTCCTTCCCCACCAGGACGGAAGCCCCCCAGCCCACCAGGCACACTGCTGAGAGCTGGCCGGCCCCTCCCTGCTCGCCGGGGCCCTACAAGGGGGTCCCCCTCTACAGCCTTATCCTGCTACCCTACAGGGAGCACAGAGGCCGCCCTAGCGCTGGTGCCTCCACAGGGACTCAGAACCAGGTGTCTGGCGCCACCTGCTGCCTGTGGCTGCAGGGCTCCCTGAGCTCGGTGCCGGCTACACTCAGAGGAGCTATTTTACAATCAAGGAATTCCTATGCATTCAAATGGACAGGTGCAAATGCAGGGAGAGGAAAACAGCCGTGCTGAGCCAACAGCACCCAGGGAATGTGGCCAGGTTTCACACTCACCGCCCCCAGGCAATGTTTGCCTCCATGATGCTCCCACTGCAGTGTCTGTGCTTCTGAAGGGAACCTTCCCACAACAAGCCGCTTCTAGGGCCCTGGCAAGCCTCTCCCTCACCGGCAGCCCTGCACCCCCCGTCACCCCAACACACTTTACAAACCGGAGGTATCTATGCTATAACATCTGCAAGTGTTCAGAGCAACTTTTGTTTTCAAAAAAAAAAAAAAAAAGTGCCCGAAGAGTCCACAACTATTTGCAGGATTAGTTTTGGAGTCACAGCAAAGGGTTAAGCCCAACACGGCTCAGACCACTGTTAATTCCTCCAGCTCACTGTCACATACAAAGTGTCCGCCCCCGCACTGTGCCTGCTAGCTTGCTCACTCGCTGCCGACTGTCCTTCCAGAGTTCTCCCTCTAGTGAGAAATCTAGATGACATTTTCCCACAGCCCAACAGTCATTAGGTTTGCAAGTTCATTTCCATGAGACAGGCACCGGCTCTCACTGTGACGGCTTCTCTCCATTTGGCCAATCTTATCGCCTTCATAAACACTAATGGCTCCTGAATACCTGTGGAGGGGGGTTTGGGCGGCTGAACTTCACAACACCACACAAAATGCCAGGGGATGAATCACCATCCCCACTGACAATCAGCTCCATGACGCACGGTAGTCCAGAGAGCCGAGGTGGGCGCTTCAGCTGCTTGATGACCAGCAAGAGACAGCAAGGCCAGGGGCCCCCACTTCCCAGGCGCCCACCACAAGCCAACATCCTACGGTGCCTGACATATGTCATTGGTCACCCTAACAACACCACAGGGCAGCACTGCACCACTGCACCACCTGCTGCTAACTACCACCTGCAAACTGAGGGCTGGGGGGGGCAGATGTCCCCTGCCCAGCTCCTGCTGGTCTCTGCCACTGCCTAAAAGCTAGGCCCTAGCAAGCAGGCCAGGCCACGTTCTCACTGACACTCAAGCAGCGGTGCTACAGCGAGTTCAGGGGCTCCTGTGAGTAACACAGCTTTGGTACCAGACCGTTCTGAGTTCAAATCCCAGCTCTGCCTCTTTCCACTGTGAGACCCTGAACACACTGCTGCACCTCTCTGAACCCTGCTCTGCTAGATATAAAATGCAATGAACCATTCCAGGCCAGTGAAAAAGAATAAACAAGATTAAATGAAATCACAGGCAAAGCCATTCGACCTGGCCCTTCTTAATCAACTGGTGACAAGCAGCTCCAGAGCAAAGAGCCCAAGAAGCAGGCCTCACTGCACACCCACCCCTGGGTCTGCCAGCTGGGTAACCAGGCCAGGAAGAACCCTGGCAGGGACCCCTGGCAGGCTCCACAGCCAGTGCGCAGGGCAGCACAAGGGTTCAGGAGCCAGTACCTGGCATGGAGTGGGCGTTCAATAAAAGCCCATTCAATTCAATTTGACTTAATTAAAAAACCTTACTCATAGTCACAAGAACGGCAGGAGCACAGAGGGCTAAACTCCAAGCTACAATCCACTGGAAGCCCATAAATTCTATATCCTGCCAATGAATGCATTTTCTTATTAGGCGACAACATTACAACCCTCTTCTGGGTTCCTGGCAGTGTTTAAGAGTCATATCTTCATCAGGCTGAAAGCTGTTGTCAAATCACAAAGAACTTGAAGGGGCTCAAAAAACAACTCATGAAAAGGAGTAACTGAAACCAAGTTTACCGAACAAATCCAATTATTTCACTGCTGTGCCTGTCTTTGCAAAGCTTCTCCAAATTACACTTCATTATGAGACTCGGAAATTAGACACCAGTAACAAAATGAGAACGCCAGGACACATAAATATTTACATAATCGTCAGAATAATATTCATCTCCTGTGCAAATGGACCTACTACTTTGTTTATGCTTATTAACTCAAGTTTAGAAATAGGACAATCATGGGAAACAGGCCCCTGAGGATTTCTTTCCTCAGCTCAAACCATTCGTTTTCTCCTTGTGAGAAAAGTGATGTGGCAGAAATGGACAGGAGCAGACAGCCATGGGGAGGAAGGTGCCCCCAGGCTCTATGGGCAGAGTCAGGGACCCCAAGTGCGTGTGGGGAGGGCGGAGTGGGGCGGCACCAACACAGTCATGGAGAGGCCCTATGTGGGCACCAGGTGGGGTCACCACAAGCCCCTGGAACACTCTGGGCAAGCTGACAGTAAGGGACCCAAGGCTGCCACCTGGCCTGGGCCACACAGCTGGGAGGGCCACGCCAGGCCCAGTCCTACACTAGGCATCTTCTCTGGTGCCAAGACACACAAGTGCCTCAAGGTTCAGCCCTCAGCAGGTCTCTCCAGGACTGCTCCTGGAGGAGTGAGCAACAGGAGTGACCTGAAACCAGCCGCTGCTCAGGGACAAGCGGCAGGCACCCGAGCCTAGCCCTCACCAATCCAAGGGTCACAGCCCAGCCCAGTGCCAAAAGCTCTTCAGTGCAGCACCCGGCAAGATTCTAACTGTTGTGCCACAGCTTCCAAAACAAAAAGGCAGGACAGATGGCTTGGCATATGGTGTGGCACAGGGACAGCAACTGAAAGCGGGGCTGTCCCGGTGCACCAAGGCCCCCAGGAGCCTGTGCGTTTGCTTCTGAGGGCAGGTACCCACTCAGCTGGAGAGGCTTGAAGGAAGAAAGGCTGGGCTTTCTCTCCTGCACACTGGACGTCCAGCCAGTGTTGCCGGGGGGCAAACAGTCCCTAGAAGGACCCGATGACCCAGCACTGGGAAGCCAAGCCACACAAGGGACTGATTTTTCCTGGCCTCTATGCACCTAGGTCTCACACCCAAGAGAACCAAACCCCTGACTCTGAAGCAGCCGGCTGGTGTACGGGAAGCCCGGGCCAGGTCACCGCTCTCACATGCTCGGCACACTCCCACATGGCAGCATCACACTGGGAAGTCAGGACGACAAAAGGATCTGGCTGCAAATCCTCGGAGACACCATTAAGGTGCTGTTAAAACACCATTAAAACATGTGAGCTTGATGTAAAACTACTTCGTTGCAAATTACACTGCTGTAAAATAAACAAAGGAAATGAATTCCAAAAAAGCATTCACGTAACATTAAAGCAATCTGAGCCACTTTCTCAAGTATCAGTGAACTCAAAGCACACAGTGCAAAGTCGAACCCAGGCTTGGCAGTGGCTGTGACACCCACAGCTCGTACACTCTCGAGGTGTGTGCCGTGGGGACCAGGGAAGGGTTAAGACCCAGCCTGGGGTGCAGATCACAGCAGACTGCTTCCCCAGGGTGCCTTACATCCATTCACAGAGATAGAGAAGGGGAGTGGGGGGAAAAAGACAGGATGTACTGCAGAGCAGAGGACTGGGGCGCCCCCTGCTGGCCTCCTGCCAATGCTGCGCGCCTTCGGGCCTCTCCCCTGGGCGGGAAGACGGCTGAGACAGCCCACTCCTCCATGGTGCCAGCGGTCACACCAGGTGACCCCTCGCCTCTCCCCGCAAGTCAATGAAACTCACATGGCACTCCCATGCATTCCCAGCACCCATTCTTCCCGGAGAAGCCTGCCTGCCCCTCTGCCACAGGGCTCACTGTCCACCAGCACGCTTCTGCCAGAGCCCCACAACCCAGGCTGTGCAAATCCATCAATCAGTCAGTCAGTGCCTGTTGCCCCCCAGGGCAGGTCCGGCTGGCACCAGCAGCCCTCAGCTGCTGGGCGAAGGCCCGGCCAGGGAGTGCGCCCTCACCTGGCCTCCACGTGCTGCGATCATAGATCACTACTACTCGAAACTGTGCTGTGTGTGCACAATGCAGGGCCCACGCACCCGCCCGCCCGGCACAGTACACCCTCTGTGAACAGCACTCATGCACACGCACCGCAGAGACAGCCGAGGCAAAGTGGCCCCCCAGGGCCGTCTGTACAGGGCCCAGGCTGGTGTGAGCCTGCTTTTGGCCTCTCGGGCATGTACGGAACCCCCAGGAGGGCAAGGAGCTGGGCCCTGGCAATAAACAGCTGACAGCAAACTCCAGGACCTAGCCCCCGCCTGCACAAACCAGGGCCACACTGAGCCCCCGTTCCCCCCCCCCCAAGCACGCCACCACTCCTCTAATGTCGGGTGGAAGAGACGGAAGATCTGAGCCACTCAGCACTTGCAGGTGCACAGCACACTCCTGCCCTACACAACAGCCCAAAGCTGGGACCGCAGACAGCCGCACCATAAGAAAGGGTCTGGGAGCTCCGGGCCCTGGCATGGCCTGATTAGCCATATTGTTAAGCAAAGAAAAGCGAAGGGCAGATGAGAATCCATTCTACAACGTTCTACTTTTTTATGAAGAAGGAAGAGGAAATAAGAACCTACTCATTTGAGGAAAAAGCAACGGCTAATGAGCTCGATACCTACTGTGCAGGGTTGGGGACCAGGGAGAAGAAAAAGAATGGGAGGGGCGACAACTTCTCTCTGAATAGAACTTTTTGTTCAGACCTGGCTTTTGGAAGTGTTAGTGGTTGACACGGAAGGAAAAACACAGGGAGGAGGGAAGGAGGGCAGGAGGGATGAGCCCAAGCCAGGGAAGTCCTAAAATAGAATGCAGAGAAACAAATGAGCCAAATTACATTTCGGAGAATAACACAACCACAATGATGGGGTAAAGGAAAAGAAAAGGAAAAAACTCGCTCAAGAAACACCTACAATTGGGACCACTTGCCCTCAGGCTAACACCAAAAGAGACACCACCCAGCTTGTGACTTCAATTAGCAGATGTCTCTCTCTGCAGAGGCTGTAACTCAGAAACATTTTGATATTCAGACACTGAGCACATCTGTAAACACACCATGAAAATGGAAGCCAACTCTCAAGCTACCAACACAGAAATGGAAAGGAAGACCCTGCAGGCCTGGAACTGCCATTACCTAGGTGAACATGCAGGAATTCACAGGCAGACAGAAGTGCGCCTGGGCACACACACATGTGTGCATCAAAGCAGACCTGCAGTACAGCCTGGGTCTGTCTGCTGAGAGGTGACAATGCCCTAGCTGCATAAGCTCAGCTGACGCCCAAACTCTCGCTCCTACTGTCTGTCTCCACTGGAAAGGTCCAGGGGTCCTTGCAGAACTGGGGCAGGACAGGCACAAGTGCGCTCGGGACGTCTTGCTGTGCCAGAAGGGAAGGAAGCGTGCAGAACCTGATGAAGACATCTCGGGCAGACACACAGTGTGGGGCTTCTGCCAGCCACACTTAAATAGATTAATGGAGAAAGGAAAAACTTCATCACCACCTCACACCGACATAAACAGGCTGAAGCAGGTACGAAGCAGCACCAGTGGAGTAAAGCGTAGGAATGACAGGCTGCTGGCACCACCTCCAAGGACCTCCTTGCAGGATACTTTCTTATTGCAAAAGAAAAATTGTAACTACACTGGAAAGACCTAGCCACGCAATTGAAGCCAACACTGCCAGTGGTGAGACTAACCCACAGCAAGCCCCCCACAGGGTCGTGGCAGGCATACAGCATCACTTGTCACTCCCCTCCCAAAAAACACTCAGTTGGGAGACAACAAATACTGTGAAATTCACATTGCTTTGTTAAGTGAAATTCTCTATTACTTGTAATTTTTTCTGTTTTAATTCTAATTTGCACTTTCTTTAAAAAATTTTAAGCACACAAAGGATCCAATCCCAAGGAAGCACCATATGCAGACCAAACTGAGGACAAGCTCACAGAGTAACTGGCTGGCACTTCTGAGGATGCGGACGTCCAAAGCAGTAAGAACTGTCCAAACTAGAAAGAGATTCGTTCACAAGTGTAATACAGTTGTGAATTCTCTTTTGCTATAAGGGCATTCTTGGGACTGCTGAAAACTAACCCAAGGTGTATGGAGTACATACATACATAATCGTAGCAGTGCTTCCAGGGTTACAATTGCACTGCAATAAGCGAGAGAGTTTTGCTTGCTTTTTTGTTTTGTTTTGTATTGTTTTTGAGACAGGGTCTCCCCATGTAGCTCAGGCTGGCCTTGAGCTCACTTTGTAGCCCAGGCTGGTTGCAAACTCACAGTGATCCTCCTGCTTCAGCCTCCTGAGGGCTAGGATTACGGTGTGCACCAACATGCCCATGAGTTTCTTGTTTTAGGAGATGTATGTAGGATAGAATTATCTGTAAAGAACTATCAGTCTTAAGTGATGAAAAATATAGGGTCTAAAATGACATTGACACAACTCAAGACCATACTCGTAAGTGAAATAAACCAAACACACAGGTGTAAACAAACTCTGTTTTGTCTCCCTAGTGTGAGAAGCTGAAAAATTAAGTAAGATCCAAAATACAGAAGATACTGCAAAATGGGAAAACAACTTCAAAAAGAAAGAGAAACTGGGTTGGAGAAATGGATAAAGGAAGGAAGGGAAAAGCAAATGCAAAAAAATATATATATATATATTATATATATATATATAATATATATATATTATATATATACATATATATATAATATATATATATATGAGTTATAATAATTATACCATTGAAAAGAAAAGTTAGTACTAATATTGTTTGGACAATTAAATGCTGATATTTTGCACTCTGAACTAACTTAAAAATAACACTATACACTGTATTAACCATTGTTAACACCCTCATATTGTTCTGCAATTTTGTTCAGTTATTTTTTCTTTTCTTTAAAATAATAAATAAATAAGATGTTAACATGTACAGTATGTGGCTAGAAGTACGAGGTCTTGGAATTCGTTGTGCTATTTCTGTAACTTTTCTAAACATCTGAAATAGTTCAACAATTCTTAAGAAGGAAAACAGATGTCTGGAGGCTTGTAAATTCGCAAGAAGTCTTTGGCAGAGGCTATGCTTCTTAATGACTCGGGCACCATGATAGCAAGCTTTCTAAAAACAACTCGAGGAGTCGAGCTCCCGGCGGGCACTGACCACTGGCTGGCAGCACACACGGCTGGCCACAGCTCTCCAGGAGGCTTTCCTTCCCTTTCCTTTCTCTTTATTATGTTGCACTTCTTTCCGCGCACGTTGCCGGCTCTGGCAGACTTCCCAACCTGAGCATGGAGAGACCCAAGCGCCCGAATCTAGCGTCCGCCTCAGCCGCGGTCACGCTTCCCGACTTGCGGATGCCAAAATCGGGAGCAGGACCATGGCAAGAGGGCACCGCAGAAACACTTCGGAGGAAAGCACTGGCCTCGGAGCAGGAGCAGCAGGTCGGCCAGGAGCAGAAGTGCGCTGCATTTCAAAATTAATTCAGCTCTATGGATTTTTCCCAATATATAAAGAGGGGAACTTTAATAAATAATCCTTTAACTGCCTTTTATCAAATGTATATTGCTTTTAATTTGTATTAAGCAAAACCAAACGAAAAACCAATTTCTTTCAGTTAACTAGGGAATTGAAGTACCTTGCCAGGCAGTTAAAGGATTCTAGAAAAATCCTTTAGAAAATATAATTAAGTCTAAATGTTCTAAAACCACTAGTCTTGTCAAAAGTTATTTTATTAACTGAAACTCCAAGGATAAAGGTACCATAGCCAGTCCGTGTCAATACATTAAAGCCAGCATCAATTAGCTATGCTAATACAATCAGAAGATACCTAGTAATGAGCCATGGAGAGTGACAGGCCACTGAGCTATACCACATGGCACTGAGGTCCGCACATCTGGCTAATGTGTCTTTTTCTGACACACTCAAGAAAACCCTTCTCAAGGCCGGCCATGCAGAACCCCAGCCAAGACAGAGGGGAAGCTGGCCCAGCCTGCAGGATACTTGGTGTGTGACAGGACCCCCATGGGGGGCGTGGCTGCAAGTAACCAGGTCACAAAGCAAGGAGCAAGCCCACCCCACCGAGGCGTCCTGAGCCCAGCGCCCTCTGGAGCCTGGAAGGATGCAGCTCCCAGGCCCCTCAGTGCTCGTTCGTCCTCATCTGCCAGTGAGACAGGTCCCATCCTGGTGTGAGCCATGAGGTGGCTACATATGGAGATGGGGCATCTAGGGAAGTAAGTGAGGTTTATGAGGTCCGCAGGGTAGGCCCCTGTAGAGAGCTATGCATTGCCGCGCCTTAAAAGATGGCGCTGGCTTCCGCCTTCCACCCCCCACCCCCCACCCCCGTGAGTGCTCTCTGTAGCAAACAACTCCTTATATGGCTAAGGCAAAGACTGTGGCTCCCTTCCGGTACCTGGACCTATTGGTGATGCCCACGTGGCCTTCCGGGATTGGACGCCCAGAAGGTATTTAGCTAAGAGCGGGTTTCCCCCGAAGAGAGTAAGAAGATTGCAAAAGGCTGAATAAACTGCTTGGGGAAGAACTGGTGGTTGCGTCTTCCTTGCTGGCGAGGTTGCGCGCGACAGGCCCCCATGACCACCACCCTGCTGGCCCCCCGAGTTTGGACTCTCAGTCTACAGTGGTGCAGAAGCACTGCTGCTTTCTGTGCCATCCAAGCAGCTCAGATGTGACAGACGGCAAAGGACTGGATTCAGTGCTGTATTTTGTGGGGTACTCAGGCATTATAGGCACATGATGCTGAGGACCTGGCTCATAAAAGCCTCTGGACAGTCGGCAGACTCATGAAGAGGGACAGACACGTAGCTTGACCCATCTGAACTAAGCAGCTATGTGTCCTACCCTCCAGGTCCGCACACTGGCCCACAAGCCCCTCTTTACTGCATGGGATGGGAACACAGCCCAACGGGAGCCAGCAGCTGCAGCGTCACACCGGGACATCGCAGGGAAGGAGGAGCCCGGGCCAGGCTGGGGGGCCACAGCAGGCAGACAGGTGCCCCAGATGCCAATGCAGGGAACATGCCCACCGTGCCCTCCAGAGAGCAGGGTCCATCCAGGGCGTGTTAGCCCCAGACCAAGGCCGGAGCAGCACGTGGCCCCGAAGTCTCCCAAAGCACCACCTGACGTGCGCTGATTCACCAAGTGCAGGATCTGAAGCGGCTGGCATGAAGCAGAGCTGTCACGCTCGAGAAAACCATATTAGATGAGTCAGACGCTGACGCAGGGCGAAGCAGAAAGCCCAGGGGACGCTGCTTTGTGAGGGGCAACAGGGAAGCCAAACTAGGATCACAAAATTAATTCTTATGAGATTTTAAATATGAATGTGCAACTAAATTAAAGTTATATGCAAAGAATAAAAGCAAAACTACAGGACTTTGGAAAGAAAATATCACAGTTTTAAAAAAAGCATGCATCAGTGACAGAAGCCCAAGGGCTCCTCACAAGTGGCTCTTGGCAGGGCGCCCAGGGGAAGCTCTGGGAGGCCACGCAGCCTGGGAACAAGGTCCCTGGGGCTCCAACCATGGCTAGAGTATAAGACAGGTGTTTTCTCCCAAGAGAAAACCAATCTTGCACGCAGAAAGGGGAAGTAGAGAGCAAAGATGGGTTCTGTTCTGCCTCCAGCGCCGAGGCATGGGTCCTCATCCTGTCCTGCCAACGAGCACTAATCAAAGTGAATATTGGGGAAAGGGGAACGGAAGCGTGCTGGGGGTTCTGAGGAAGAAGCCTCTAGCCCAGCTGGGGGAGCACAGCTCGGGGGGGGAACCAGCAGCAAAGTCACTGGAGACTCAGAGAACCCAGACGCCCATGCCTGCCCTGGCCCCACAGAGAGGAGGAAGAGCTGGGAGAAGCCAGGGCCCTGTACCCCAGCCCCAGTGTCCCCACCAGTGCAGCAAGGGGTGGTCTAGATGCCCACAGGCCAGAAGCCCTGCCAGAACTCTTGAAGGAATTATTTCTCCCCAGGCCCCCTGAGCTGATCCCTAGGAACAGGGCAGGTTTCCCTCAGTGATGAAGGGTATTGCCTGATGGCGCCTCTTCAAAAGAGTGAAGACGTGGGCTGCGCATGACGGTACACACCTGTAATCACAGCACTCAGGAGGCGGGGGCAGGAGGATCACTGTGAATTCCAGACCAGCCTGAACTATAAAACTGCATTACCAGACCCTGTCTATAAAAGACAAAAAAAGAAAAAGGAAAAGAAAAGTGACAACAGGGACCCTACGTGCCACCCCAATCCCAGCCACTTCTGCCTGATGCTGAGAAGTCCCTGCCAGGCACAGGGAACGTGACTACAGGAAAGTGCTTCCCTCACAGGTGACTACAAGGCACCCCCTGGCACTGCCCCTGTGGTCGTACACCTAGGCCCTGGATCACCATGGGAAGTGGCACTCATGCCAGGCTAACCACTGGGATGGGCAGGCCTGGTGTGCCTGGGTGCCCCATGCTTGTCACAGCAGGTTCTCAGTAAGTGAAGTCAAAGGCTCCTCCTCGCCTGTGGGTGGAGGGGCAGGCCTGGGCACCTGGAAGGCTCAGCAGCCCACCTTCTGGGCCAACCGTGGGGCTCGGGGGAGCAGCACAGAGCATGAGGAGGACACCCGGCAGGCACCGGCCAGGCCCACATGGGGGCCTGCGGTCAGCAGCGGCTCCCAGCAGCTCTGTGTCCCCCCCGCCCCCCAGACACAGCGGCACTGCCTGAACCTCATGCTTCCTTCAGAGAGCTCGGAGCACATAGTCATAACTCGTTGTCGCATGGATGCCCCAATCCCATCTGGGCAAAACAGCCAATAACTCTTCCAAGTGAGAAGCCTCTTCTCAGGTTTATTTCCCAAAGCACAAAAGAAGAAAAACAAAGAAAACTGTAATTGCAGAAACACAGCCGAGCACAGACATTACCCAACTGCAGCCATCCATCCCTGCCCCGACTTCTCAGTAACTTTGTGATGGCTTCTCCCAGAAAGCTTAATTTGTACTTTTAACCACAAGAGTTAGTGGGCCAGAAAAAAAACTTATCCCAAGCTCTGACTGATAGGGAGGCAAGTAAAGGACATAGCTATTAATTTTTTAAGCTGCCGCACGGGGAGCCACAAGAGGGCATGCACAGGGACCTTGCCCCTGGCTGTGAGCTCACGCGCATGGGGTCTGCGTGGGGACATCTCGAAGGAGCCCAGGGTAGGCCGGGGTCCTGCCCTGCCCCACCCGAACGGCCAGCAGGTCCTGCCAGTCAGCTTCCCCTGGGGAGACCCTCACTTCGCACATCCATGCCTGACACAGTTTTTGTCTTTACTCATCACGCAAAGCTACGATGAGAAGTCCACAAACTTCAGCTTAGAACTATTAGACTAACAAAGCCCCTTGAAACGAAGCCTGTCATTTCAAAAACTCCTTGAGCACAAAATCGTGACAGGGCCTTCAGAAACAGCCTGACAAGCCTGCGTCAGTGTGGCCTCGTCCCCCGCCCCCCAGCACCACCTGATGGGTCTGTGCGTGGGAGAGCCAGACCGCCAGCGACGTGCACTGTGACGCACAGGCAGGCCTGACTGTATCTGTCTCTGTCAAACATTTTTAGTAATCAATGAGGAAGAGTGGGAGGCAGAGGCTTTGCAGACTAACAGCCTGGGGGCACATCTTGGGTCTCCCCATTTCCGCTGTGCATGCTCACCCCACAGCTGCAGCTCGAGGGCTGCCATGGGACAAGCCAACTCCCCTGGGGCCCTGGCCAACCCGGTTCTCACCAGGAGGCCACAGCTTCTGCGGCTGCAGCATCGCTGGCATCGCTTCGCCCCTTGGTCCCACCGGGAGGAGACCAAAACCCTGGACCAGGAAGGTTCCAGACTCGGCCCGTCTGGTCAAGTGCAGGACAGGCAGCAGGACACGCGAGAAGCTGGAGCCCCTCAGTGGAGCATCTGCACGTGACCCAGGCGAAGCGCCTGCACCAAGGCTCCAGCTGGAGCTGGCCCTGGACTCAGAGAGGAAGCCAGCATCCAAGCGCACCCCACTACCTCCTAGTATGTGAACACATCCTGGAGCCTAGTTAGGGTAACAGGTTATGCCCCCAAGAGCCCACTCAGAAGTGGGGCTGCACACACTGCCCACTGATTTGCTGGCCCCTGGGCAGGGGTCTGAAACCTCAGGAGCCTTCACCATGCTCACCAAAGAGCCCCACGTGACATGCACATGCCACAGATAAGCAGCCAACAGCCCCCAAGAGCTCCCCCTTCACAAGACAGAGAATAGGTTCCTTGTTTGTACTCACTCCAGAGGGCACAGGGAGGCAGGCCCAGGAGACACCTGGGCACACCTGCCCAGCTCTGGCCTAGGCCAGGCCACACAGGTCCTTGGCTTCCCCCAGGGCCAGCTGCTAGCCTGTCTGGCACCTGCTGCACCTAGGATTCCCAAGGGGCTGAGTATCAGCACCAGAGAGGTCCCAGGCCTGGCCCCAGGCCCGGCGGGGCACGGCTGACCCGCTCAGCCCCACGCCCTGCAGCAGCCAAGGTGCAGGGTGACTCAGGGCACAGCCCCAGCTCCAACCCAGATGAGAAGCAGCGCCCCTCAGGAGGGCAGCAGGGAGGACAATGTTCTCTAGAAAGCTGCCAGCAGGGGCCAGGGAGATGGCTCAGTAGAATAAGCGTTTGCCTGGCAAGCACAAGTGCCTGAGTTCAATCCCTGGTTCCACAAAAAAAAAAAAAAATAAAATAATAATAATAATAATAATAATAATAATAATAATAATAATAAAAAGAAAGCTGCCAGCAGTGCTTAGAGGCTCAGATGGAACTGTATTAAATTAAAAAGTAGCCAAAAGTTCACTTTTTGAGGACAGTTTACATCAAAGAACTCTCAGTCAGAGTGGGCTATTATCCAGAGTTTCTTTTGCTTTTTTTTGGTGGTCCTGGGAATTGAACTCAAGGCCCTCGCACTGAGCTACACACGCAGATGTTTTTATTTTTTGAGATAGAGTTACTCTGCATTGCTGAGCTGCTTACGCTGGGCTCAGACTTTGGATCTTCCTGCATCAGCCTCCAAGAGTGCTGGGAGTGTATACCACCATTCTGGGCTCAAGGTATTTTTGAGAGAAGCCTGAGGTCATACTCACTGGCTCAATAACAGAGCATTCTGAATTGATTGGGTCAAAGTGCATTTCCTAAATAGCCACCCCTACATGCCAGGTTTTGTGCCAGGATCTAAAGGGGACAGACTCCCCCATGGCCCCACAGGTTCATCTGATGAGGCATTTGTGCCTGGGGAGGAAGAAGCCCCAGCCCAGCCCACAGGTGCCGGAAGAGCCACGGAAGAGCCACGCGAGCCGGCCAACCCCAAGCTTCAGCAGGGGCACCAGGGGCCACTCCCTGCAGGGGCCTCACACACGGACTGCAGGAGTCGGACTGCAAGAGTCGAGCAGCCAGGTCACAGGAAGCCTGGGGCTGGGGCGATTAAATGGGCACAGAGAGTGCAAGAACCGGAAAAGACACATTGGCACTGCTTCTCCTTCCCATTATTGTGACAGCAGACTAAGTAAGAACAGGGCTCGCAGACACAGGGAAAGCAGGCTTCAGGGCATTTTAAATTGGGCAAATTACAGGGAGGTGAGAGATTAAATGAAAATCTATCGTATTACAAATGCAGCCTGCAGTTACTAGAATCCTATTTTTTTCATAAATGACTCACGCAACAGTAACTCCAAGGTCTTCATAACAGTTTGCAATAGACTCTGTGGGACACTCAACACTTCTCCCTTAAAAAACTAACCCTGGAAGCCAAAAAAAATAGCACACCGACATCTCTGTCTCTTTCAGCGCCACCCAGCTGGGAAGAGCACAAAGCCTCCCTGAGGGCGGCCTCACCAGTGGGCAGGCAGATTAGAGCGAGGGGAAGCAGCAGAGCAGGAGAGGGAGGGCAGAAACGAAGCCTTGGTACGATGGGGGAGTAAGAGGGACAATCAGGCGGCCCAGCAGCCCTGGAGACACAGGTTGGGTCCACCCCACAGCCAGCAGCTCCCACACGGGTGCCTACAGGAGTCACACCAGACCCGCCCAGGCTAGCAGGCCCCACTACCCACTACCCTGTCCTGCCCGACACAGCCTTCGTCCTGAGTGTCGGCCTGGCTCGCTCCCTCAGCACAGCGGTCCCCCAGCAGCACATGGTGAGGCCCCGGGGAGAGGCCAGGGTGCAGCTGTGGTCCCTGCTACCCAGCAGCCCTCACCAGGGCCCCAGCTGGGCGGAGCCTTGCACCATGTTGCCCATTGCCAGCCAGAGCCCCTGGAGGCATAAAGAACTGCACCATAGGCTACAGGGGGCTTGCTACAGAGGAGATAACTGACACAACTACCTACAACACTGCCAAAAATAGTAATAATAATAATAATGTAACCTTCCCTAGTCTGTGCACAAATTGGAATGCCACACAGCAATTAAAAATTAATGAACCTGGAGGCTGGGGATAGTTCAGTGGTGGGAGCACTTGTCTGACACACACAAGGCCCTGTGGCCATGCCCTGAGCCCCAAAACAAGTCAAAATGAACCAGATGGATGGAGGGATAGATTGCAGGAAATACCATGCTGGATTATTTTTTGATTTTTTTTTTCCTGTCTTTTTAAGACAAGGTCTTGCTTTTTAAAGCTCAGGCTGGTCTTGAGCTCATTTTGTGGCCCAGGCTGGTCTCAAACTCAAAATTATCCTCCTGTCTCAGCCTCCCGAGTGCTAGGATTGATTACAGGCATGTGCCACCGTACCTGCAATGTCGGATGTTTTATAAACTAAAAGAGGATATTGAGTGTAGTGACATTTGTTTATTTATTTAATTTATTTATTGTCTTTTTGAGACAGGGTCTCACTATGCAGCTCAGGCTGGCCTTAAGCTCACTCTCACTTTGTAGCTCAGGTTGGTCTCGAACTCACAACAATCCTCCTGCCTCAGCCTCCCGAGTGCTGGGATTACAGGCCTGCGCCACCACGCCCAGCTCTGTAGTGACATTTATATAAATCTTTAAAATGCAAAAGCAGCTAGATGTGGTGGTGCATGCCTGTAATCCCAGCACTTGGGAGGCTGAGGCAGGAGGATGACTGCAAGTTTGAGGCCAGCCTAGGCTGCCTATAGGGAGTTGGAGGCCAGTGAACACCAGAGAGATACCAACTCTCAAAGATTAAAAAAAAAAAAAAAAAAAAGCACACACTCGAGTCTGCTGTCTATGGATAAATACCACAGGAAGCCCTGCAAGTCATGTCCCCATAGCAGGGCATAGCCGCACTGCAAGAGGTACAGCTGTGGCTGTGTTCATTCCATTTTAGGCCTTTAAAAAGCAAGAGGAGGAGCCCAATGCAACTAGCAAATGTTGGTCACTACGAACCTCAGCGGCCGGCAGGCGCAGGGCAGGACTAGCCCCTCTGCCACCCTCTCCCACAGGCTGAAGGGAGGTCACAAGTCACCCCCTTCTCAGCGAGCCCAACCGATTTCCATGAGGAAGGGTGACAGCTGGGAGCGCCCACCCCCATCCTGAGACCCTGAAGGTCACAGCCACAGCTCACACCCAACTGTCATGCACAACTCAGTAGGCAGAGTGGCCACAGGCCCAGTGAGCCCGGCCAAATCCTGCTCCCTTCACCACCTCCTAGGACTCAAACAGGCACAAAGGACGTCTTCTGGGCCAGGGCCCTGCAGCCTTGGGCCCGCAGGCAGAGGACAGCCCCATCAGAAAGAGCCAAGCTCTGGGGTCCCAGGGCTGCCCTCTTCTGTCGGACACGGACTGCAGGGGCGGCGGCACATGCCTTCATCCAGCTGAAGGCAGGAGAGGCTCTGAAGGAACAGGAAAGCTGCAGACCAAGACTGTGAGAAAGAAGGCTCACACAGACTAAGGCTGGCTGTGCAGTGGCCCGGAGGGGTCAGCAGTCAGGCTCCTAACTGCTTAGCGCCCCGGGGACCAGCCCCTGCTCCCCAGACTCCTGCTCCGGGAGGTGCACAAGCCCCCGCCTGCAGGAGCCCCAGCCAAGCGCACCACGCAGCCACGCAGGGACACACAGGCCTGCGGGCCAGCCAGACGTCTTTATCTACCTGTTCCTACCCTTCTCCTATTTTCCAAATACTAGCACACTAACAAAATTTTTAATTTTTTTTTTAAAGCTGTTTTTGGGCAGGGGAGATGGCCCAGTAGAATAAGCACTTGCCTGGCAAGCACAGGCTCCTGAGTTCAATCCCCAGTACCGTAAAAAAAAAAAAAAAAAAAAAAAAAAAAAAAAAAAAAAGCTGTTCTTACCTTTGGTTCATTTATTTTAGCTCTAGCAATCAAGGCTAAGAAAATATTGCATCTACATAAGAATGCCCAGGGCAGCTCTGCCCACGGAACCCCAAATACCCTGCTGCTGACACCCAAATCCCAACAGTCAGGCACAAAGAATATAAAGGAGTAAATAGAGTACAGCACGTGAAGGGAAAAGATGTGGGGAGACTGAGCAAGGACACACCCGGAGCCTGCAGGGGCCGCTGCTGCGAGGGCGCCTGTGGGGGCACCGAGCCAATGCCATGTGCCACTGGGTGCTCCAGCCTCGGGCTCCCGAATACGCCCTGACCCCACCCTGGGACTCCCACACTCGGAAGCCAGCAGATGGTCAGAGCCTGGCCTCGCACCCGCTGGGCGCTTCCGAAACGAAATCGCCCTGTTCATCTCACAGCGGTGTGCTCTGGAGGCTTTCACACGGAGGCGATTCTGAGCACTTCTGTCCCCGGCCTCGGATCCAAAGCCTGGGCCAGAGGCACCTAGTGCAGGGGCCGGCCGCAGCACCTCACCTGCGGGAAATTAGGCGCGGAGCTCCGCCTCCTCCCTGTGATCCTCCAGCTACAGAAACTTTTGATGTCGGTGTTTGAAAGTACTTGCTCAAAATTATAATTATTATATTAATGTAGATGGCTGTATAACTGTATCTTGGCCCTAAGTGAAAACAGTAGGCTGCCAAACCTTCCAGAAGAAATTAGACTGCTAATGTGCTGAAGACTATTACATCTCCAAAGACATTACCGGAGAATCTTCCCCATTTGAGCAAGGAGAGACGCTGGACTGGACTGGGAGCCTCTGTGAATTGCCTATTTATAGTTAATAAGGTCATCGTCTTCCACCAAACAGCCTCTCTGTCTTCCAACAGAGCGCTCGACGATTCTGCAGACCTCATCTGCAGGCTGCACACGACGGCGAGCACAGTAAGGGCAGGTGGCAGGAGCAGGGCGAGGGCGCTGGGATGGGCAGCGGAGCCCTGCACGGCCAGGAAATGGACTAGGAGGGCCGTGATCCCAGGGACAAGCAAACAAACAGAGAGGCGCCAGGGCTCCTGTGAGGACGCTGCCCGCCAGGCACGCCCCGGTGGGGGCCCCGGAGTAGGACTCGCAATCCTCTTCCCAGTGCTTCTGCCAGCTTTCCACTGCTGTAACAAAATGCCTAGGGAGAAAAGCCATCTTAAAGGAAGGGCTTTTTATTCTTGGCACTGGCAACAGGCCTCAGGGCCCCACGTGTGCTGGAAAGAGCACTCTGCCATTCAGCTGTACCCACACCCTTCTTTTTTTTTTTTGTATGTGAGGGAAGGTCTTGCCAATTTACCAAGCTAGAATCAAACTTGTAATGCTGCTGTCTCAGCCTCTGCAGTATCTGGAATCACGAGCACGTGCTACCCACCACACCTGGCTGAACAGAGGGCTAATCTTGCTCAGGGCTCCAGGGGGCCTAGTCCATGGCAACAGCTCCACGGCATCGTGAATAAAGGCTCAGTCTCCAGTGAGCAACTCGAAAGGGGACTCGAGCTCGAGGCCCCAGCTCCACAGAGAATCAGCCCACTGAATGTAGAGAACACGCTGGGCTGGGCAGCTCACCGCACGGAGGACAGGAGAGGCTGGGCCGCGACATGTCCCCAAGGGCACACCCAGGCCTGCTCCCCACCAGGCCTGGCTCCTGGGTTTCTGTGCCTCCCAACAGCACCGTCACAGCATGGCTTTATCAATGGACTGATCCACAAGCCACAGGGGACACCAGGGCCACACCCAGGATCTGGGCTGCTTCTGCCTCGTGCCCTCATGCACACATCCCACTGTTGCTAGCTGCCGGGAAGCCAGAGAGCCAGAGCTGGATGCCCTTTAGCTATCTTCCTAAAAGAACTAAAACATCGTATCACTGTGAAACATACACACCTGTGTTTACAGCAGCACAATCTTTTTATTCTTTTTTTTTTTTTTTTTTACAGCACACTTTTTTATAAAAATGTATTTGGTACCGGGTCTCACTACCCAGCTCAGACTCACTGTGACCCTCCTGTCGCAGCCTCTGCAGCACTAGGATTACAGGTGTGCACCACCACGCCCAGTCTTGTTGGCTGACCCAGCACACCCAGGATCAGGGCTGGCAAGGATCAAATCCTGGCCCCTGTGCTTGCCTAAGCAGGCTCTCAGTCTGCTGAGCTATCTCACTGGCCCCCAGCAGCACAATTTAATAGCTAGGTCTTGGAAACAACCCATGGGCCCGTCAACAGATGAACAGACAAAGAAAATGGAAACGTTCTGGGGATACAGGTCAGCGCAATAGCAGGTCACAGCATCATGAATGAAGGCTTGGTCTCCAGTGAACGACTCGAAAGCACGAGGTCCTGAGTTTGATTTCCAGTAGCCAAAAAGAAAAAGGAAAGAAACTGGCTATTTATACACAATGGAGTACTATTCTGCCATAAAAAGGATAAACTTGAGACACTACTAAGTAAATGGGTTTATCTCAAAATCATAATTATGAGTAAAATAAATCAGACATACAAGTTCAAATAGTGTGTCATTTCTCCTGTGTGAGGAACCACAGTGCAAGGAGCACAATGAGGGTGGACACTGGGGAGCAGAAGGAACGTGTTCCAAGGGGATGGGGACAACGCAGATGCAGAAAGTGAGCGAGGAGAGCATGGCTAAAGGAAGTGGGGGCAATGGGAAGAAAACGGGAGTCAAGACCTGCCACGCACAAGCTCCCTACGGTAAACGTGATAGCCAAAATGTGCTAACTGAAAAAGTCATCCCAGCACTTGGGAGGCTGAGGCAGGAGGATCACTGCAAGCCTGAGACCAGCCTGGGCTACAAAGTGAGCTCAAGGCCAGCATAAGCTGCATAGCAAGACCCTGATCAAAAAGACCAAAACAAATTTTAAAAAGAAAAATGAAGGCCAGAGCCGGGCTGCCCCTGCAGGACAGCAGCACAAACCCACAGTCCTGTGAAAAGAGGCACAGGACAGCGAGGCCTGCCTGGACGTGTGCGTGCAGTGCACACCCAGGATCCAGACCCGGCGAGCCGGTCATGCAGAGTGACCGCAGGTGGGAGGCAGGGGTACAGCTAGGAGTCACCGTGGTGGTGGAGAGGCTGGGAAGCAAACACGCTCTCCACCCTGGCCGCCTCCCTCCACAGACATCCGGCCTCAGGCAGGTGAAGGCCTAAAGGCCTGCAGGCCCGCAGGGTCCCAGCCAGGCCACAGCGACAACAGGAAAAATCGCGGTCTCCAGCGCCCCCATCGGCGGGAGAAGGAAATGCATGGCAGCTTTCCCTCCCTGGAGTCTTAAGATGGCTCACAGAGCTCTGCACAAAAAGGGGACCCTGAAGCCGAGCCCTAGAGGGCTGAGAAGAGCAGGCACATGCAGGCAAAAGCAGAACAAGTGCCACACGTTTGCACCAAGCTGGAAAGAACTGGACTCACGCAGCAGGGGGCCGGCGGGAGGATGGGCCAGGTGGTGCAAGCCCAGCTTGGGCCCATACTGTTTGTCATCTAAGGGCAAACAACAGAACCCAAGGGTGACACTGATCTGAGAGTAATGGACAACAGAAGTCACAGCCACAGCAGTCACCTCCTCCAGTGACACCTGAAAAATACACTTCCTGCACAGGAAACAAATGGCACCGGGGACAGGTGCGTACAAGGGAGACCGTGAGATCTGTCCCCTCCTGCACCTTGGCAGTCCCCAGCCTGGGCCTGCAGGTGGCAAAAAGGAAAGAAGACAGCAAGGGGAAGGGAGGAGGAGGTGACAGGGGCAAGCTAGGCTGCCGGAGCACACTCTCGATCTACCAGTAGTGTGGTGGAGGCCAGGCATGTCCCCTGGGCCCGCCGTGGGGGCACCACAGAGGGGATCTTCTCCAAGAGGCAGCTGTCCAGGGGGAGACACTGCCTTTACTGCCTGCAACGTAAATAACCCCACTCTACCAAGAGGCTTCTCCACTTCCCAAGCTGCTTGCTATACAAACACCCCTCAGAGGACACTGGAGCATGTGAGCCGTCCTCACCTTCTATCAGAAGGCTGTGCAGAAACGTGAGAGCACTATGCACACCTGGGCAGGCTTTGCACAGAAGCCCAGCCTGGCTACACAGACACGGCCCTCTGCCCTCCAGAGCCACTGTCCCCTCTCTTCTTGTGTACTGGAAACAAAACTGGCATTAACTTGCCAGGCTTTCTGGCTAGAACAGACACACGGCTCAGATTAGGACATGTGCCGAAGCTGGCTGCTCTTCCCACTTCCACAGGTAGTACTGTTTCAGCTGGTTTTGTGTCGCTATAATAAAATACCTGACACTGGGAAATGTGCAGGGAAGAGGCTGGTTTAGCTCACCATTTCATTACCTACACACATGGTGCCAGCATATGCAGGTCTAGGCCCTCCTCTGCTGAAACCCTTTCTCACTGGAACATGCTCTCTTGTGACAGACCAGGGCTGTGCTCAGTGACCCAACTGTCTTGTGCTGCCTGGCAGGACTCGCCACCTCAGTAGCACCAACAGGGGCAGCTTCCGGCCATGAGCCTTGCAGAGTAAGCCCTCTCCAAACCATGGTGGGTGTCCTGCTATTCTTGGTGACTGAACCCAAAACCTAGGACTGCCGGATTGCCAGTGCAGAGTCACTCACCACCAAATGCTAGGCGTCCCCAAACCACCCCTCTGCCGTCCTCAGCTGGATGCCTGCAGGTGCCCCTGTGTCTCCGTGGTCCAGCTGTCACCCAGGAATGCCAGGTGTCGTACAGCAGTGGATGTGAGAACTGTCACTTTCTACTCAAAACACAGGTGTCTCGCTGGGTATAGTGGCACAGACCTCCCATGTTTCCTGGAAAATAAGTCCCAGTGTGACTTCTCAGAATACTTCAAATATAAGCCCTACCCCAAAAGTAGAGCTTCAGTTAAGAGCATCAGCCAGATAGAAGCAGTTAGTACGTCCACTGGAATGCAGTAGACACACCGAATTATAAACTGTAATCCGTAAGTGTAAATGTTATTGACATTAATACCTAAGAGATACTATAAATTGAAACTAAGTGTGTAAATACCCAAATGGGTGTCTTTAGAACTACAAAAAGATGAACGCAAGACTTGCTGCAAATAACCATTCAGAGCAGACACAACACACAAATGACACATACTTGACAACAACCGGACACGGTCTTCCCTGTGACGCTTCACCGTCCAGAACGCTGCCCGCTGTGGCAGCCACCCTTCCTGAAACGAACGTTCTCAGGACCGCCGCCTCTCCCATGTTTCGCCGCCTTTGTGTGGGCCATCATTCTCAGCTGTCACTGTTGTTCCCACCCTGTCCTACAAGTCTTTTTTTTTTTTTTTTTTGAGACAGGGTCCCACTATGAAGTCCAGCTTGCCCTTGAACTCATCATGATCCTTAATGGAAACTCTGGGAAGCCCGCCCGGCAAGAGGCCGGGAGGTGGGAGAAGAGTCCGTGGGACGGAGTCACAGACAGCTGCGCTGCCCCTGGAGGCCCAGAGCCCGTACAAGGAGGGTCTGTGGCTGGACAGGAGAGATGGGGGCCGATGGCTCCGGAGGAAAAGGAGTCGCAAGAAATTCAGGCTGGAACTCGGGGTGTGGAGAGTTACAGTGATATTCCAGAAGAAAATGACATGACTGTACTTGAATAAACGTAATTTATATACATGAATAAATGCACAGTGTTAAAGGAGGCTTGCGGGTTAGCTCAGCTGTTGAAAGCACCTGCGTGGGCAAACTCAGACGCAGGGGAATGTGATTCGATCCCCAGCTCCACACACCCCAATAGACCCACCCTTAAGGCAGCCTGAGCCAGCCAAACAAAAAATAATCCTTCTCAAGTTTTGGGGCCAGCCAGATAGCTCAGTGGATAAAAGCGCCTGCTTAGGCAGGTGCAGGGGCCCGAGGTTCCATCCCCAGGCCTGCCATGCCAAGCCCGCCCCTGGGACAAGCTGGAGTGGCGACTGAGATGGGTGTGGTGCCTGTAATTCCACTGCTTAGGAGTCTGATCTATGTAGTGAGACCCTGTAAACCCTGTACTAAATACAAAACAACACCAAAAATAATAATAATAATAATAGTAAAGTACATAGTTGTACATGACAAAAATAAAACAATCCCCTAAAAGTAACTTCTATTGTATCTTTGGAGCAAAAGTTAATGTAAGACCTAGTTTTATTTCCAGAGAAATTCAGTATAATCCCAGCACTCAGGCAGTGGAAGCAGGAGGATTATTGTGAATTCAAGGCAACCAGAGCTGCAGAGAGCTCAAGAGCAGCCTGAACTACATGAGAGACCTTGTCTCAAAAAAACAGAAATGGTAGTTCTGATAAAGTTGAATACCCAACTACCCTATAACTCTGCAACTGCAGAGACATCTACCTAAGAGAAATGAAAACATATGTAAACACAAATCTTCGCAACAGTACCATCTTTGATGACCCCAATTTAGAAGCAAATGTCCAAAAACACAAGAATGAACACACAAACACTCGCTTTTCCTTGCAGCGGATGACCACTCAGCAGGAAAAAGGAAGGCAGCGCTGCACAGTGTGGACAAATCACAAGGGTGGCCTGTGCCACGAAAGACGCCACACAGGAGAGGCTGTATGTGGTGTAAGGCCGTTTACACGAAACCCTAAATGGGACAAACAAGCCCAAAGTGACAGAAAGCAGAGCTGTGCTGCATGGGACCGGTGGGTCGGCGGGAGGCAGTGATAAATGGAGTCAGGACCATCCAAAGACCGCAGAAATGTGCCCCCCACGGAGCCGATGGTCAAAACCCATCTCAGTAGGAGGAGAATGTGCACGTCTGTGTTCTGCTGCAGGCCCAGGAGGCCTCTCTTAAGCTCCTGTGGTTTCTTCAGGTTAGAGACCTTCAGTCGCATTCCATTTCATTCTGATAATCCCCAAGGCTCTGGTGACCGGTGCTTACATCAGCCTCCTGTCAACCGGCTCTCCCCTCCGCTAATATCCCAGGGGAAAGGCAAGCCACAGAGATCCCATTTTCTCAAGGAAAAGATTAAAAATAATGCAGAAAGGTCAGGAGGATACATGTGAATGTTTACACTTATAAAGCTGTTGAGGAAACAATCGAATGTCTATATGCATTTTACCTCAGTAAGCTGCACATGTAGCCATGTCTCCAACCCCAGCCCGGCCAAGGTCCTCACTTCATCCCAGCACCCACCCCCAGGAGAGGTCAGCAGAACAAACACGGAAACCCTGTCTTTTTCTTGCACATCCAAGCAACTGTGTTCACTTCTTCCAGGCACCCTACGAGCTGCCGCAATAGCACACCCCAAACTCAGAGCTCTGGGCCTGAGCACCTCCTAAGGGCCATTCATTCATAAAGCTACAGGGAAATGCTTGGGCCACCACGGGTATTTTAACTTTGTCTGGGAAAAGCCCACGAACTTCTGGCCAAGACAGCACTGCCGGAGTCCTCTGCACGTCTTTGGCCAACATCACAACTTCGCAGCTGCTGTGATAAAAAGTATCAGGAAATCAGAGCAGAACAGGAAACAGAAGGGGCAGCGTCCGACCTGCTTCCTGTGCCCGAGAACCAAGGGATGTGCAGAGCCAGGACAGAAGTACTGTGCCCAACAGTACACCCGCTTGGCCTGGCCATCTTCCCCACTTCCCATAAACACAGTTCTGCAACTGAGGACCTCCTCATGAGCAAATTAACAAGGTCGTACGCTAGGGCCGCTGGTCCTCACCAGCCCGCTGACCACAGCAGCACCTCACTGGTGGCCACAGTGACCCACAGTGCCCTCCTCTCCCACCCACCCCCACCTCCCTGAGGCCAGGTATCCGAGGAGGCTGCTGGCCCCAAGGCCACCCCAACACACGACTTGGACTCTCTCCCTCCGCAAACCCAGGAGGGCTCTGGCCCTGGGTGTTCTTACTTTTAAACACTTGTTTTCTCAAATGGTAAGCTCTCTGCGGCTACTGCGAACAATTAATATCGAGAGAGTTCCACGGAGAGATGGAAGGGGGGAGGGTAATTATTATCAACAAAACCAATGAGAGGGAACAAATGTATTGGGCCAAAAATCTAATAAAATAAGTATGCGGATTCTGGAGCAGCTCCGCGGGAAGCAAATTACTCTTCTGCATCTTCCCAGTCGATACACAGGAGAGGCAATTTATTAACTTGCGCCATGCCGGCTTCAGCATTAACCTGTCTCCCCACCACACTTAACTCTTAGCCGCAAACTGCTTACTTAACCTGCATTAGGACACTGGGCCAGCACAGGTTTGCCATTCACAGCCACAAACTCAATTTCAAGGGATTCCTGTTCCAATTTCCTGCAGAAAGTTACTCTGTGTTCTAATACATCAGTGTCAGGAAACACAGCCTTTACTTAATTTCTTCTCATTATTCATACCACCAGGGATCGCCTAGGGCAACTTCTCCTCTTTTGTGCACCTAACAACAATGATGCGGCTTTTACTTTTCATCTTTTCAAGTGTCAGCTGCTGTGAGGTCTCCTCTGCTCTCAAACACAGGCCCTTTAAAGAGACCCTCGCTGGGCTGGGGGGCTCCGCACAGTCACAAAGCTTGGGATAATGACATGCAAGCTGCACTTTCAATATTTCAGACTGCTTTGTACTCTAAAAGCCAACAGGGGGCTGGCGAGATAGCCCCACAGACTAAGCGCCTGCTTAGGCAAGTGCAGGGCCCACAGCAGTCCCTCCCTTGGGGTGCACGGAACAGGACACTGTGTCTGGGCACGGCGGCACACGCCTGTAGTCCCAGCGCTGGGGATGCTCAAAACAGGAGGATCGCTAGGAGTCGGAGCTGCGTAGTGAGACCCTGCACCAAATACATTTTAAAAATAAATAACTAAAAGCCAATACAGAGTCTGAGAGCCGGAGCCCCGCACCAAGACACCCAACAGTACGGGTCAGCACAGCTCCACGGTGGCCTTGGGCTCTGGCACAGCCCCATGTTTCCACGGCCACAGAGCTGCTGCCCGAAAGCGACTGTGAGGAAGCCAGGGTGCAGGACAGGCATTCTGGGCACCTCTGGGGTGGCTTCAGGCTCCCAATTCCCCCAAAGACCTCCACAGACCCCCAAAACCCCAAAGCAAAGGCTGCAATCTATTTGTCTCAGTAAGTCCCTGGAATACAATGAGTTCCGGGCTCCAAGTTTCCTTTGCAAAACAGTTTTTTTTTTTTTTAATTTTAATTCATTTTAATTGCAAAACATACTTTTAATAAGATTGTAATAGAAGAACGATTCATGCATTTTATCTCCTGTATAATGCACGTAGTTATTTTTCTGCAGTGAGTATATACTGTTTCAATAATCAGAAGAAAACAAACATTATTAAAAGAGAAAATCGTTCACATAGATTTAAAAAAACACCTCAGGCACAGAAAAGACAAGCCGGCGAGGTTTGCGTAGTCTTCTGGCGTCATCTGCTATCGTTAGCTGGTAATTACTTTTGTCCTTTCGGAGGAGCAAAATATCACAAGTGCTTGGAAAAGGTCTGATGAGTCACCGGCGCTGCGCGGCTCTCAGCTGCGTCACTCAGCCCCGCGCTGCCTGCGTAAATATTCATAACCTCGCCACGCACCGCACCTCAGCTTTGGAGACACGCGGGGGCGGCGTGGCGGGGAGGCGCGGGCCGGAGGGAACGGGGGGCTCAGCCTGATCCCCCTGGGCCCTCCGCAAGAACATGACCTTTCTGAATCTCCGCTTTCTTCCACGCTAACGCCCACCACTCGGGTCTGAGTAATATTGAAACCCAACAATCAGTATGCAAAGCGAGTGAGTTTTCAATAAACAGATACACTTCTAAGTCCTGACGCCTTCCTCCTTTGGTCCTCAAATCTGGGGACTTGTGAGGAAGGTGGGCAGTGGTGGCAGAGCCGGCCGAGGCCAGGGGCAAGACCACCCCGTCGCTACCTGCCTGTCTCAGGGTTCCTTTCTGTAGGCCTGCTGGAGGGCTCCACATGTACCCAGTCCACGCACTTCAGGGCTCCTGGACCCTGTAGGAAACTGGCCCACACCTCCTGCAGGAGACCAGCCTCCTCCAGAGACCCTGAGAAGGCAGTGGAAGGCGCAGAGCCCTCCACCACCCACCCTGCTGCCAGCCCTGCCTAGAGCCCGGCCACCACCTGGAAGAGGGCCTCTGTGACTGCTCCTGGCCCCGCACCTGCCCTGTGCACACCTCGCCTGGGCAGGGCAGATGCCTGAGAGCGAATGGGCTCAGGAATGTAAGGGAGGGCAGTGCCCTCAACGGGAGCACATGAACATGGGGCTGAGGGCACAGCACAAGAACATCAGGTGCAAGGCAAGTAAATGTCTGGGCACCGAGAAGACATCTTTATCTAATCTAGAAACTGCCCGTTACTGGCTGAGGATATGGCTCAGCAGCATAAGTGCCTACCTGGCAAGCGCAAGGTCCAGACATCCCAGGTCTCACAAAAAAAATAAACTACCCATTGCTAATAAGGTGTTTGCTGCAGGCTCACCCAGGCCATTGATCTTTCCTTGGAAAGACTTAAGTGAACTCTGACCTGAGTGTAGGGTGGGTTGCCTGCTCCTGGGCAGCAATCCCCCAGCCTCAGTCACCACAGGAGGAAGGACAGGTAGAGTCTGGGATTTACCACCCCGGGGGCAAAAGCGCGCGCTCCCATCCTTCCTGTTCTGTGTTGGGCCAGGGGCACTGCCGCTTTGAACTGCGCACGTCTTGCATGAATCGCAGCCCTGGCCCCCACCCCACCCTGCCCACATGTCAGGAAGCAGCTGCATCGTCTCTTGGAGGCACCCAAAGCACCGAATGCCTGTGCACAGCGAGCCAGACCCAGGTGAGTCTGCGTCTGGGCAGCATCTGCCTTAGGTTCCCATCAGCCCTGCACTCCAAAGCTCTGAAAGCCGGGGTACCTGGGAGCCCACTGCCCCGGAGGAGCCGCCTCACCAATCCGTGAAGCTCACGGCCGGGTCCCGGGACCCTTACTGAGGGCCAGAGGGAGCATTCAGCTTTGTCAACACTTAGATCCCGGTTCAACAGCTCAAAAGCACGAGTGGTGGCAGGAGGACCCACCAGCACGGGAAGCCAGGGCAGCACAAGCGCCCAAGGCGGCAGGGCCAGGGGCCCCAGCCCGCAGCTCTGCCCAGAGTGGCACAGGAGTGCACTTCACCTCCGGTGACCAGAAATGGTGCTGTGGGACTCTTGTGGACCTGCCCTCCCAAGCCACGACTCCAGCACAGCAGGCACACGGGGGCCAACATTCGCACACTCCTCGGGTGATAGTTCTCAGTCTACCAGACCCAGGCAACCGCACCGACGCGGCCCCAGCCCACTCGAGGCTCGGAGGGAATTGCCTCAACGCCCTGCTGACAGCTAAGCTGGGCCCAGCCTCCACACGCATCCCCGGCAGCTGCCTGCCAAGCAGGCTGGAGTACTGATCGCTGCAATCATCTCAGCGGAAGTCTGAAGGCCGAGCCCTTTGTGTGGGTTTCAATCAGAAGAGGGGCTGGCTGCCCTAATGCCACCTCAGCCCAGCCAGCTCCACTCCTGGCAACAAACGGGCTCCTAAAAAGTGGAGGTAATCAGCAACACATTAGGGGAACCGCACTTCCACACTGATTTTGCACTCTCACTCCAAAACGATGCCTGTTCATTTTCCATCTTCAGTTTTTAGTTCCGAAAAGGAGCCAGCAGTGGCTGTGCCCGGCCCTGGCACCTGCCATTGCTCGGGGCTGCACCTTGTTGATCACACGGGGCCACCCTACTGGGCTAGGCAGTACCCACCGGGAAAGGAAGGGCTGGGAGTGGAAAGGCCAAGGCCAGAACAAGCCACAGCCCCAGAGACCCCACAATCTGGAAGGCTTTGCCTCCTGTCCACCGCCCTGCCCTTGCCAACTGTGTTTGGGCAGGAAGTCACCTGGCGCTCCCATTCCAATTCGGGGTGGCCTGGGCCAGCTCTGCCTCCTCCAGCAGGGCAAGGTGCCCCCCCAGACACAGAGAGGAGGCAGATGTGACAGCTGGCCTCCCCAGAACCAGAGCAAGGGAGCGATCTTTCTTAGTACAGCTTTTTGTCTCTTTTGAACATTGTACTACAGATATTTCAATGCCTCCTGACAGCCATTTGTTGATCACGTCTGATACTGAGGCCGGGACACACGAAGCAGGACACAGTGTGAGAAGGGCTCAGCTGTGAGTCTTGCAGAGAGACCCTTCTGGCCCCAGGGTTCTTGGCCAATAGCAGCAGTGTCACCCTCATGGCCTTTTTTTTTTTTTTAAACAGTGAGTTCATTAAGAAAGAAAAGAAGACTGGCGTTTATCACAGACTAAGCACTCATATTCACACAAAACTTTAGTTTAAAAATTAGTCACAACACCCATGGTGGAGCTGATGTTTAAAGAACAGAATGGGACATGAAGTAAAATAACCTAAGGACGGCGCAAGCTTGCAGCTGCATCTGCTGGGTGCGCCTCCAGCACTCTGGAAGGCCCACCACAGCCTGGCCCCACCCTGTGCAAGAGGTCCCCAGTGCCATGCTCCGGCAGGCCTCGCCCCGCGGCACTTGCTGTCAGCCTGTGGCTCTGTGTCTCAGCGCCTGCAAGCTGTTAGGAACTTTTTCTCTGCTGGTTTCATGACTTCCTCTGGAGGTCACTTGGAGAAAATCAACTGAGCATCACGAGGGCCCACTGCAGCTACTCCACGGGAAGGGTCTAGTGAGCCTCTCAGTGGCTGCAGTTAGTCTGGAGGCCACAAAACCACTCAGCTCTGGGGGCCTCCGAGATTCCAGGCGAACCTCTGCATTTGGCAGACGAGGGCCCAATGCCCAGAGGCAGCCTGACCCACTGGGGCCTCGGCGGAAGCCACCGGCGGCCAGCACCACTGTGTCAGCCCCATCCCACCTATGTCACCTCATCCACAGCAATAACCACAGAAAGAAACGAGTCACTTCCCCAGATCATGCCTGTAAAGTCAGGAGGTTGCTTTTTTAGGAGAAAGTAATAACAAAGGGAAGAGGTGAAGTGTCTTAAATAAACGTCGTCCTTCCAACATGATGGATGGAAGGAAAGCTTCCGGGAGCGAGATGGGTTGGGACAAGATTATACCTAGGTAATAATGGCTGTCACATGTCACTACCTTTTGACAGAGGGCACTTGGGAAGAAGTAGTTACAAATAGAAAGCTTTCCCTCCACCTTCTGAGGGGCAGAATAATAATTCACATGAATTGTCAAGATCTGTTCCAGGCGCCCTCTGTGCAATAAAGTGAGGTTCAGAAACCCTCCCGTGCCATTACGGGATTCACGGGAGCAGCAGTAATAACTGGGTTTTAAAAGCCTCGCACGATTGAGCCAAAGTCCTTTCGGCACTCAGCTCCTCCTCATCAGCGCCTACCATTGCCAGCTGAACCCCAGGAGGGCCACGGGGAGAACCTGCTCCCTCCTGGGCAGCCCCACCATGAGCGACACACACCCGAGAACTTGGGGAGCAGGTAATGAGAGCCACAGCAGAAAAGCAGCAGAACTGGGAGGCCCCGCAGGGATGGCAGGGCGCAGCTGAACTCCAAGGGGTGCAGCCCTGGCGACGGGGGGCCCCTGCCCCCAGGCCCACCAGTACTACCCCATTCCTCCAGACCACCTCTTCCTCTAGCACCAGAAAGGGAAAAAGAACAAGCCCCCAATTTTTTTTTTGTCTTTTTGAGACAGGGTCTCCCTATGCAGTTCAGGCTGGCCTTAAGCTCACTTTGTAGCTCAGGCTGGTCTCGAACTCACAACAATTCTCCTGCCTCAGCCTCCCTAGTGCTGGGATTACAGGCATGCGCCACCACGCCCAGTTTAAGCCCCCCAATTTAAACAATCTCCGTTAAGCCCACGGGACATGCTGGCACAAAGCTGTAGGGCATGGGCGCCAGGGTGGGGCGGGAATGGATCGCAGAAGAGACCCACGCGGTGGATGCTGGGGACGGATGAGTCGAGGCACAGCAGGCAGGACCTGGGCCGCCAGAGTCACCCAGGAGGGAGGACAGCAGCCACCAGCAGCAGGATTAGGCGGTGAGAGGGCGGACGGGACAGGGCTGCAGCCAGGTGCAAAGAGCAGAACCCATGCTGGTTGGCTCGTGCACCCTCGGGGGAGGAGAGGCCCTGGGCACCCCAGGCACGGGCGCACAGCCACCAACGCACCCGGAGGCCCGGAGGAGATATTATTTCAAGACAAAAACTGAATTATGAAATCCGCAAGCAATAATTAGTTTAAATTACTACTTCTACTTGAATAATTAAACACCCTTATTTTCACTCACTGATGTTTTATTCATTACCATACATCTTTCCTGAAAGTTGTTTTTAACGTGAATATTCTTTTATTTGCAAAGATCCCACAGAGATTTACTATGCTAATTTCAAACCTTTCTTCTAAAATAAAAACAATAACAAAACACTCCCAGAGTATCAGCCATTAGGCACTGCTGTGTGGGGCCCATTACCAGTTTAAGGCACAGCCAGTGGCTGGAGGAGCTGAGGGCAGGTGGGAAGTTATTCACACAGCAGCGCTTCCTCCCCTGAAAATTCACTACTGAAAGGCCAGCGTCTAAATGAGCTCCAATGATTATAGGAATGAAAAGGCCCAAGTGCAGAGAGAGCGCTTAGGCACAGATGGAAAGGGCCTGGGCTTTTTATCACACCCCTATTAATGAAAATGTTTTTACATTTCCACAAATAATGTCTGAATTTTATAAGTCTTATTTTTACACCCTGGAGCCAGGATACACATAAGCACAGGAATAAAGGCTTAAGGTTTTCATTAAATAAAGTTACCTTTGGGAATAAGGACCAACTTAAACATAATCCACGAGCTAACTCTTCCCTACTGGGCCACTAGCTGGTGCTGCCTGGATGGCAAAACTCCAAATCCCAGCTCATGCCAACAAGCCGGGTCTAAGTCAGACGCGGAACGGGACCGCCTGCCACCATCGCGAGCCAGCTCAGTGAGGACCCGCGCCAGCGGCCCCAGGGAGACCACAGGACCCCGTGAATGTGTGTGCCAGCGATCTGCAGCAGACTGGCAACAGCTGGACCCCATGGGCCATGGGAAAGCAACCAGGAAAGGTCACAGCAGCACAGCGCGTGCACACCAGAGGGGCTGCCACGCCCTGCCTGCGGTCAGCAAGACCTCCTTGGAATCTGACAAATGAGTCTCTGCATTTTTAAGACCCCACCTAGACTTCTCTTTCCCAGATATCTCTGTCCTTCTTCCCAGTAATTTAACCAAGATGCATGACCCTCCCAACTAGAGTCACAAGTCACTGCTGGGCCCAGAGCTCACCTCTCTTGCCCTGAATTTTCCCTCAACTGATAGAAGATTAGATTAGATTTTGGTTCTCTCTCTCTCTCTCTCTCTCTCTCTCTCTCTCTCTCTCTCTCACACACACACACACACACACACACACACCTGAGCACATTGTATGCACTTTTCTACAATTACAGGAAAGTGAATTTCTTAAATTTCAAAGTTTCCAAATGAAAAATGACCATCTACTGAACAGAATTATGAGCCATGGTGTTGGCTTAGCCTGAGGAAGACAAGGGGCCCCCAGAGGCCACAGGCCAGGGCCTAGCTGGCTCCTGGAGTCAACGTGAGCTGTGTCATCACTCTCAGAAGCATGGGGGAGGCACTGCTTGTGCTAGGCATCTGTTTCCGTGGCAACAGCTTCACTGGCCGGTTGCAGGGGAAGGAGTGGGAAAAGGGAATTGGACATGCAGGGGGAAAGGGAGCGGGGAAAGCAGAGAGGAACAAGAGAAAGGTGGCAGTGCAGGGCAGAGGGCGGGCGCAGGGGCAGGCAAAAACCCTGGAAAGCCCCAGGGAGAGGCTGGGGGGGGGAGGCAGGAAGGCAGCCCAACCCTTTGCGTTTATCTGCATGCAGAGAACACTCTAGTTTCATACTTTCCACACAACACTTTTCACCTGGGGGACTGCCTCGGGACTCGCCTGATTGCCCTCTACGGCAGGGAAAGCTCCATGAAAACGTGTGGCCAAGTCCACACTCACAACAGAAACCCAAAAGGCTGGCTGGGACAGACCCCAGGGAAGTGAAAGGAGAGCAAAGTGCAGTTATCAGTAAACAGCACCATTTGGGCCAGCACCTCAGCACCTTGTGGCCCTGTTCCCCACTTCACAGACAAGTGGCTCTTCCAAACCTAGACACATCCAGTATGAGGCTGGCTGTCACACTGGGGCTCCAGGACCCAGCAAGAAGCTGGAGGACTGCAGTGGCAGAAACTCCGGGTGACAAGCGCCCTCGTGGTGCGAAGCGGTACCCGAATGAGACCCAGGACACAGAGGCAGGGCATTACCGGGAGGCCTGTAACACCCAAGGCAAAGCTGTGGCCACTGATCGGGGCTGTGCTAATGTTGGTGTCTGAGATTTGCAAATGGACCAGGGCCACATAAGGTGTCGGCATGGGCCACGGTGGGTAAAGACTATCTATGTAAGGGCTCTCTAGAATTTTCACAGCATTTCTATAAATCCAAACTTTGAGCTTTAGAAGAAAAATAACTCTCTTGTTTTTCTCACAATGACTTATCTGTCTTATATAAAAGCCAAAGCCCTAGTTAGAGCTTAACTATCATCAAGTCTTACTGCAATGCTGGCTGGCTAGGACGTCAGGGTGAAGCTGTGCTCCTGGAGTCAAAGTGAACCACCACACTTAAAGTGTTAGTGGCACCCTGTGGTACTACAGCTGGCACACAGGAGTGACGAGCCTGCACGCCTCAGGCACAAGGGCTATCCTGTGCCTGAGCAGGTAGCCACTGGCCCCCCAGGTCCTACTTCTGTGGTTCTTCCTGCCACAGCAAGTCGCAGGGCGCTCTATGCCCCCACCCTTCTGAGCAGTCCCTGCAGCCACATGTGACCCAGCCACCTGCCGCTGCTTCCTAGCGAGCTGAGCTGCTAACCCTGCCATCAGCTCCATATCCCTCTCCCATCCTGGGACCAAGTTTGGTAACAGATACCAAATGAATAGCATACTACGAGTCAAGTACACAGGCAATTCTTTGAAAAAAGAAAATAACTGAAAAAAAAAAAAAAAATATATATATATATATATAATAATAAAAAAACAACCTTCCAGCTTCTGAGAAAAGGTCAGAAAGATTCTATTTGTGCAAAGTGAAAGCAGTCAGCCCTTCTAAAAGAAACACATTCTGTCAGGGAACGACAGGTCCATTCCCACAGACAATATAAACGGTATACAAGTATCCTCTTCCGACCAGGAAGCTGAAAAGCTTTTCAAAGGTTTTCGTTTCCTTGACAACAGCATTGCTGGAGACAAGCAGAAAAATAATTAGAAAGTATGTTCCCTTTGCTTCAAACTCCGTAAGTGTTTTTAGGCAGTAATGAACAGGCCACATCCAGTGCAGCCAGTGCAGACCAACGGAGGGGGCATGGGGAGACCCCTCCGGCGGCCGGCCTCTGTAGAACTCTGAAGTTGGGGCCCAAGAGAAGCCCAGTGTCCTTGGCCACTGTGGCACTCACCCTGGGAACACAGTTCACATAGGTCAGGTGAACAACGAAGACGGAAGACCAAAGACCCATCCCAGGGCCAGGGCCCTGCCAAACATGGCGTTTAGCATCACAGGATCTCTGAGCCAAGTGTTATCGCCTATCACCTCACAGCAAAAAAACCGAAGCATAGAATGCAGAATAACAGCTCAGGTGGCCAGGCAGGCCGGGGACTGCAGCCTGGCTGGATCCCCCTCCTTCAGGTCCCCAGACACGGCCCCACCAGCCCACAGCCTCAGGGAGCCCCCTCATCGGTTACTCTTGGGCACAGAGACCCAGGCAGCACCGCCATCCGCCCCAGGCCAGGGCACACACCGAGAAAAGGTGGGTGGGTGGCAGCTGGCCATGGGGTCCACTCTGCCCTTGATCCCCTCCCTCTCTTAGCCCATCTAGGGTGACTCTCGATGTCCCGTTTGGTTTCCATAGGCTTACTGCATTCGTACCCTTCATTGCAAGCGGCCTCAAACCCTTTCTGGATTTATGATTTATAAGTAAGAAACAAACAGGAGCGGCAACACAGCCCTCAAGCCGCACCGGGTGCGCACACACAAGCTTCCAGCAGACTGACACCATCAGGGCTCTGAGGCGCTCCGGCTGGCCATGTCAACACACACACCAGCCCCCTCTCCCCCGCCCCCCACTGCTTCTGTATGAACTGGGAGGGAGGGAGGGACGCAAATGAGGCTGAGCCAGCCCATGACCCCCGTCTTCCTGAGGCTCGAGGGGGCCCTCAGCAGGAGGGCAGGGTGAGCAGCGCTCACTCATTTACCCCAAGCTTCTAAAGCGCCTACTGCACGCCAGCTCTCCCTCAAGAACTGGAGGCACACCTGGGCAAAGCTGAATCCCTGCCACTATGACATGTGCTGGACCCTCTCGTGCACCAAACAGGCGAGCTCAAGATTCCGAAAGACGTCACACAACGGACTTTTGACGCCCCAGCAGGCAGAGGCAGGGAAGACTCAGTTTAAACACCAGATCTCTCTGCCCCACTCTGGCCCTCAGTTTTCTCATCTGTGATGGATACAAAGGTGTTCCAGCAGGAAGAGCCAGCCAGCTAGCACTGGGGGTGCCCACAATAGGCCCAGGGCTTGCCCCACACCTCCCCCACACTCCCTTGCTTCATCCTCAGAAGACTGAGATGGATGCTTCCACCATTGCTGGCTTACTGGTGAGGAAAATAAAGTCCTAAAGCAAGGCCTAAGGAGCTCCGCAGGGTGTGCGGAGCCTGGCTGGTGAGGCTTCCGGCTCATGGCTCATCCACTGAGACCTCCCCCAGGGCAGCACCTCCGAAGCAGCCACGGCAGCTGCCATCACCACGCTACTGAGCTGGAAAATAAGAAGCAGAGCCGAGAGCAGCCAGTCCCACGAGGCTGCCAGAGCCTGAGGGTGCATGGATTACGCCTTCCTTGGGTCCAGGCAACTGGGGCAAATTGGATGGCAGCCATGAGCGCTCAGGAACACAGTTTAGGAGGCAATTACAGAGCAAGCCTAGGCTCAGAGCTCCTGGTAATTCCTCACATTTGTTAGGGCTTTCTAGTCCACAGAGTGGCTTCACATGTCTAGCCGCCCGACCCAGAGAGCTCCGACAGATCATCCCTCTGCACAGAAGAAGCCTGGGAAGGGGTAGCCCAAAGCGGGCGCAGGTGTGTGGGGCCTCACGCTAAGCTGCGCAAGGCCCAGGGGTGCCAGGCTCAGGGCTCCCCGGAGCAGCACTTAGCCACCATGGTGGCCTTGTGAGGGCACTGAGCCCAGGCCCCCGTCCGGGCTCGCCTCCTGAGGGGCCTGGTTCCGAACCCTGGCAAGCTCCTCCTCATGGTCCTGCCACCCCAAGTGCTGCTTGTGTCCCGAGAGCCACGTCCCTGTGGCGGGCTCCCTGCACCGTGGCAGGGCGGTGCCAGCATGTAAAGGAACACACTCGGAAGAATGTGAAAGAAGGAGAGAAGAGGCCCAGATGAAAACAAACAACTTTGCTAACCAAAGGTTGCGATGAAAATGTATTTTAATTTGTGTTTTTGTACCTTTCAAAATAACACTTCAACCAGTTGGGAAAGAGACCACTTGTGTTTATAAAAGCACCCCCATTTCCCTGCAGTCCTAGGGGCTCTGTAAACACCCTGCAAGGCAGGAGGGAGAAATTGCTACTTGGGAAACTTTTAATACTAGCGTGTATGTGAATTAGAATTCTAAACCCAGCAGGTTAAAAATGTTCTGAAAGCAATTTTGGTGTTAATCTAAATAATTATAGATCGAGCTCACTTAGATAAGGGCCTTTGCCCCCTCCAGGCTCCAAGGGAAAATTCTAGGCATGATAGTTAAGCAAAATAGTTGGTTATTACGTGGGCTTTACCGTGGCAGTGCAAATTGGTATAATCTTTTTGGAAAGCAATCTGACGGGAGATGTATCCGGACCCATGAAAATGCACAGCCCTATGACCCAGCAGCCCCACTTCTGGGAATCAATCCGAAAGAAATAATCCAACAGAAAAGGGTTTCATGCATGAGGATAACCACTTCAGCATTATCTATAATAGCAAAAATTAGAAACCACCTAAGTGTCCAAGGGCGGCTAAGTAAATTACAGCTAATCAACTCGATAGAGCATCGTGGAGCCAGTACCAATTGCAAGCCCTCAGCCAGGCAGAGGCGGGCAGCGCAGGCAGCAGCGCTGGGGAGAATGCTAAGTGGACAGCGGCTTCGGACAAAGGCACCGGCCGGGGCGCTCGGACCAGAAGCAGACTGGAAGCGGACGGGAGGGGGTGCTGGACGATTCTGGCTTCAGTGCAGGGGCCATTTCTTTCCCACCATCTGTGACACTGAGTCACCTTCAAGAAAAGCAGGGAAAGAGGCACAGGTCCCACGAAGGCCAGAACCTCCGCAGCACGCTGCTGTCACATAGTCTGGAAAGCTACCCAGGCAGAAGGAGGTGCAGACACAGTCAGGGCACCAAAATGGGACTCCAGACACAAAGCAGGGGTACTCGAGCCTGGGTTCCTGCAGCACAGACTAAGATGACTGCGGACCAGTGGGGCTGGTGGCCGTGTACATTACAGGTACCAGTACATACGCATCTGGAAGGCAAACTGATGACATCTAGAAACATTTAACCGGTATAAAAATAATAATCAGGGGGCCAGGGAGATGACTCAGTAGAATAAGCGCTTGCCTGGTAAGCACAAGGGCCCAAGTTCAATCCCTGGTTCTGCCAAAAAAATAAAATAATCAGCCCATTCCGTGTTAATATAAATACCATATTTCTTACCAAAATAACTAGATTTTTAGAGGTTAAAAGACAAACTTTGAAGACACTGTTTGCATGTTTGCATTTCTAACTGCCGTGGGCTTCACACAGGGCAGCCAGGTCCTCATCACGGCCCCTGAACTCAACCTACCGCAGCAGCGTATTCGGAAGCTGCTGGAAAACTCATCTCCACCCTGGGAGAACGGGTGAGAAAAAGGCAAATAACTTCTAGGTGCTATTATGAAAATAGTTTTGACCCTCTGAAAGGGTCTCGAGGACCCCTGGGGACTGCAGACCACACAGAAAACCACTGCAATAAATAACAGCATTAAAACCTGCTCGTCAGAATCAGACGAACAGCGCTCGCTGAGCTGTGCTGAATTGGCTTTGTTTTTAAGACTGGACGAAAATACACCCAGAAGACTGCAGTCGCTGCCTCTGGGCGAAGAGACGACAGGCATATTTTTTCTTCTTTATATCTTTCTGTTTTCCCACAGAATTACGGGCATTTCTTTTATGGTCCAAAGCAACATTTCTTTCTCGAGGAAAGGTTTAGTTAGCCACAGCACGCCTGAGCCCCGTGGAATACACAGGGTGGAGAGGGTCGTTCCAAATCATTAGGGTCAACACCAGCGCAGGGCGCACGGGGCGGCGGGTGGAGGGGCGCAGCGCCGCTCCTTAGTGCCCATCAATCCCGGCACCCGCACACATTCATCACAGCTGCACAGAGCCTGCCTAGGGCCCAGGGATGAGAACTGAAGCTGGCTCAAGCTGACCACTGCTAGATGAAGGTCAGCTACAGGTGACTATGTATCAGGTCACCGGGTGGAGGCAGACGCACCGGCCAGAGCCCCAGGTCCACCGCAAAGGGAGATCTCGAACTGTGCAAGCGGTTAGGCGTCCCTGATTAAAACAAAAAAATTAATTATGAAAATGCAAAGTCACAACCCAGGGGACCAGGGGAGAGGGTGGACCATGATAGGAGTCAATGTCAGCAGCACGCAAATGGCCCAAGAAAAGAACGGCCAAGACCACAGGAGACTCAGGACAGGAACCACAACGACAAATGCTCCAGCAGCGCCCTCGATGTGCTGCGCGGGGCCTGACTGTCTGCTGTAATGACCTCGCCAGAACCCAACAAGGCACCATTCCACCGGCAGGTGTATAAAGAACATACGCCAGTGCTGGCCATGAACGGAACACCACGTGGCCACCAGGAGGGAAAGATGTGGCTCGGATGTCCAAGAAAGCCCAGGCTATGGGACAGGGCTGGGGAGCACACAGAGCCCCGGGGGCCAGCCCTGTGCCCATAGGGCCGCAGTGCCCAGGAGCCACTGGGGACACAGAAGGGCCCCCTCTGGGAAGTGACCAGGCTGAGAGAAAGCCAATCTGGGGGACCGCAGTGGGAAAGCCGGCTACCTGCTGGCCCCAAGGCAACACACTGCAGAGGAGCCCCCACCCACACCCCCTCGCACGTGTACACACACACACACACACACACACACACACACGGGTCTGCTCTTGCGGGCCGCCCCCTCCTCAAGACAAGCACAGCTAAACTCTCACATGCACTACACACACCAAAAGGGAGCCTACAGGAGCTGGAGGCATCAGGAGTGCTTCAGTAAACAGGACAACTTCCACAGGCAGCCATCCCAGGGCCTCTCCATGAACGAGGGAAGAATGTCAGGCCACCCGCCCAGGAAGGGCGTCCAGGGAGCTGGTGTCAGCTCCCAGGAGATGCAACTGTGACCAGACGACACTCTCTGCTTTGGGGTGTTTATTCTTGTTTTGGGGGGCTTTGGGGGAGACTAGGAATGGAACTCAGGACCTTGCGTTCTGCAAGGCAGGCACTGTGCAGCTGAGCTACATCCCCAGCCCTTAGATAATACTCTCTGAGAATAATTCAATTTCCTTTTTTTAAAGGAAATTTAAAAAAATAGGGGCTGAGGCTACAGCTCAGCAGCACAGGTGCCTGTCTGGTAAGCACTAGGTCCTGAGCTTGATTCCTGGTACCAATAAATAAATAAATACATAATGATACAGAACTTTCAAACATGATGACGGGAAGTTACAACAGCTGCCGTGTAGCACATTGTTACCTTCAGAGCAGTTGCCAGATGCCAGGTCACAGGTGCAAATGGTCCAACAAGCAGGCACTTGCTGCCCTTTCAATCAACCAACAGAAATTATAGTACAATTATCTTAGCTATCTTGGGTGTGTGTGTGTGTGTGTGTGTGTGTGTGTACATATATACCCTTTCTTCTCTCCCTTATTCCACTTGTACTTTCCTTTTGAGCAGTTTCTTTCCTAGACTTAAGTATGACATTAAAAGTACAAACTCTGAAGAAGAAAAAAGGACTGAAATATAAGATTGGTGATAATTTCCCTGAAAAATGAAACAGAAAGACAGAAAATAAGAGAAAAAGTAAGGAACGTACAACCCAACCCAGGGATATCCACACCTTGAGGTCTCTGAAAGCTGGGAATCAAGGTTTGGGCCCAGGAAGGTCTGCTGTGTGCACCTGTCCCTGGAAGAGAGGGCCTGAGGACTCCGAGCCCGTACAGCAGGGCCCTCTGGTTCTGATTTCTAAAGCTATGCCCATTAGCGGATGAATGGATGAAGAAAGCGGGGTACTTAAACACAGCTGAGTATTACCCTGCCATAAAGAAGGACAAATTGGAGTCATTTGTAGGAAACTGGATATACCTGGAAACCACAACGTAAACTGAAATAAATCAGGTGCATGAGCTTAAATAAGGCCTGGCTTCTCTTATGTGATAACCCAAAATATAAACTAAGAGCTGAATCAAAGATAGGCTAACCCAAAACCGGGAGGAAAGGAATCCCCAGGTCCCACACATGCAAATACCACACCCTGAAACCACAGTGGAACAGACACAATGGAAAGGAAGCCCCAGATCAGTGGTGGCCGAAGCTCGAGCTTCAAGCTCAGGGAGCTGGGCCTGCATGCAGCACGGGACAAAGGCCATCAGGGCCGCGGGGTGACTCCTTGCTCTCCTTTTTTTGAGGGGGGAACCACCAGGAATTCTGGGGCAAATGACATCCTTTGGGGTGGGTGTTGGCCAGGACTCGGGGACACTGTGGGCAGGGGGCTGAAGGAGAGCTGTGCAAAATGCTCGGGGTCACTATGCTGGTGCGGAGGACCTATGATTAATTGTCTTGTTCAGGCCATTTCCTTGCATTTTTCTCAACATTTTACTACTTTTCTGATAAAGAAAATTAAATGTAAAACAACTCATTTGTTAAGAAGAAAAAGGACGCTGCCGACGCCAGCACTAGGCGGGCTCCTTTAAGAGTCTTCCATGTCCAAGTTTTAAAAGCAGCGAGAAATAATTTACCAGACTGTCTCAACTTCTAAGTGTGCCAATTTTGCAATCTGCATTTTTCAATTACATTAAAAGCATTTTTCCAAATTGCTCTATTCTTTCCTTAATGACCCGGGATGAGATTGGAGGAGCGGCTCCCCGGGACAGATCTGCGCCCTTGCGCCTCACGCTGAGCTTCCCGCTGGCAGCGGGCGCCCCGCGGGTGTGGAAGGCGACAGAGACCGAGAGTCTCAGCTTCCAGTGAGGGACGGAGAGTCAGAAACACTCCATCCCCCAAGGAGGGCAGGTGCAGGGTCAGGGCTCAGGGCCCCCTGGCCTCCTGCGGCCACCTCTGGGCAGTCCCTGGAAGGGGTGGAGGGAAGGGCTAGCAAGATGGCCAGGGCTGGGTGCCTGAGCGAATGTCCTCCCACACTGGGCTTGTCAGATGTAGGTGGAGCCAGGTGACCTCACCTGGCACTGGCACTCACACACTCACACACTCACACACACACGCTTGTGTACAGGCGCACCCTATTCCCTTCCCTAGCCTTCACCTAATTACGCTCAGTGCCCACAACAAGCCAACCTCCTCCCAGCCACGCCCCTGTTCCCTTGTTTCCAACCGTGCTCAGAATAAATTGCCAGGCATCTGCATAATGCTCCACGACTCCTGACTCCAGGCATCAAATCATTCCTCCATCTCGTTTCCTAAATCCATCAATAATTCTTCTTTCAAACCTGCACTAGCCCTCACTCTGACAGGCGGGTCCATAAATCCCTGGTCTCTGCATGAGAAATGCATCTCTCCACCTACAGCACCCCAGACCCCCTAATACAATCAGATGCACTAACAATGACAAATCAACAGGGTCCCATAATAAATCAAAATACAAATCCAAGCTACCACAGACACCAGAAACTGTCGTGGTCCACGGGTCCCCAACCCAGAGCCACTGCCACTGCAGGGACCCCACCCACTGACACTCCCTGACTTCTGGCCTGGCAGCCACTCCCCGTGGCCACCATCATCTACGAGTCCCTGAGCCTCTCTGTGCCTCAACTGCCTCACCCACAAAATGTGAGCCAGAGCAGCCCTGGCTTCGCCAGCTGGGGATCCGTCTTCTCTCCTCGGCCTTTTCTGACCAATCCGTGCAAGCGCTGGGGAAGCCACACACATCTCCTCAACCCTTTTTGTGTCAGGCCAAGGGCCAGATCAACTCTCCCTGCCCACAGTGAAAGCCTTTAGCAGAGGCCACTGTCCCAGTGGCCTGTGTGGGACCAGCGGATCCGAGAGGGCAAGCCGTCCTCCCACTCAGAGCAACCCAGCATGCTTCAGGAGAAGCCTACCATCCCGCAGGTTCCGCTCACCTCGCACCAGGGCTGGAGCGAAGGCCTGGATGTAACTCGAAGCTCATCATGTTAAGGTGGCAAAGACAAGGACACTGATGTTTGGCTGTGTACCCTGCAGCACTGATTGTTTCAACAGTCAATTACAGGCAACAGCATGGAAGTGGCAGGCTCTGGGGCTGGACAGTCACAGAGAGATGGGGATATTTTTTTGCTTTTTGTGTGTTTGTTTTGCTTTCCCAGGGCTAGGAATGGAACCCAGGGCCTTGTGCACACTGGGCAAGTGTTCAGCCACAGAGCAGCACCGCGCCCCCCCCCATCCTGCAGCTTTCCACTGAGATAGAAAAATTCCCCAACCAGAGGGGCCTCTGGGAAGACGGTTGGGGTTCACCATGATTCCTATCTCCTCCTTTATTTTTAATCATAAAAGTGTTTTGGGTTTGTTTTGTTTTGTTTTTTGGTGGAACCAGGGATTGAATTCAGACCCTTGCACTTGGCAGGGAAGCACCTGAGCCATCTCCCCAGGCTTAATTTTTTTTTTTTTTTTTTTTTTTTTTTGGCAGAACTAGGGATTGAACTCAGGCCCTTGTGCTTTTATCAAAGTTTTGACAGCAGGCATCTATTACATTCCTGAATGAAACAGAAAAGGTTCAGAAGGCTGAGGCAGGAGGGTCGATGAGAGTTTGAGACCAACCTGGAACACAATGGTAGAGCCTGTCTAAAAAAAAAAAAAACTGAAAAGGTTTTTAAAGTACTTTAAGGAAACTTGTTATTGAAAACCAATATCTAAGGGCTAGCCAAATAGCTCAGCAGACTACAGTGCCTGCTTACGGCCAGGTTCCATCCCTGGCTTACCATGCGGGCTGCCCCTGAGGCATGCTGAGGAGGCTATTGAGACTAGCATGGTGGAGCACACCTATAATCCCAGGACTTGGGAGGCTGAGAACAAGAGGATCACCAGGAGTCCAAACTGCATAGTGAGACCCTGTAGATCCTTATTAGAAAACCAGTATATCTAAAACAAATCATTCCACAAAGCAAACCATTTTCTTTGATCAAAGGACCCTGTGGGGTCAGAGATCCAGGGCAGAGGCGACCCTCTGTTGGTTGTCCCGTCCAGGGCCTGGCAGGGGGCACCGCGCAGGGCAAGCGAGAGGGCTGGCTGTGTTTGGGCAAAGCAGATTGTGTCTGGATTTCTTCCTTCAAAAGATGCACCAGAACCTGAATTCAGCCTCCAAGAGCAATGAGCATGTAATGCACACACCGGGCGGGCATGCTGGAAGTGTGCTGCGTAAGGCATTTCAGGGGGGCTGTGCCCACGGAGCACGCTGGCTCCCAGCCCCGGGCAGGAAGGGATCATCCGGAAAGAAAGTGGAGCCACGGGGCGGAATTATGAGTCACTGTTTTATTTTACTTAATTGCTCTGGCTGTAAATTTTTCAAAACTAATATAAGCATATTTTACAGCTCACAGAACATTTAGAACAAATGAAAATAAATATCCTTCCACTGTAATGTGTCTAAATTGATATTTATGAATTCCAAAGCTACCCTTCTGGAGAGGAGGGAACTGGCACTCCCGCTTCTGTAGATTAATCAGGTGGCTTGTGTTGTTTTTCTCCTGATCAAAGAGAAATCGCCTGGGTAAATGTTACCTAGGAGCAGGGATTCTTCCAGGTTCTAGAAGCTCAGGCACTGCAGATATGTAGGCCTGCACTGCCCCCTAGCGGCACGGCAGCACGCACGCAGAGCGCGCTCCCCCAAGCCTGGCAGCAAAACCCAAAAAAGCTTTCGGAGGCCATAAATAGGGGCTTGGCGTGGGTACCCTCCTCGGAAACGCGGAGTCCAGCGGCTACGTCCGCGGCAGGGAAACGGGGGAGGGGGCGAGCCTGGGTGCGTGCAATGCGCACACACACACACACACACGCGCGCGCGTTCGGGCAGGCTGAGGTGGGAGGGTACCCTGAGTTGCGAGACCCCCGTCTCAAAAAAAATCCACAAACCGGGGCGGCTCCCAACTGAACTATTGGGGTCCGCGCTAACCACACCTATTTGCCAAAGAACCCAAGCCCAGGAAACTACACGACCTCGAAGCACAGAGGGCTGCGCGTCGATTTTCGGGCACCTAGAGAAGGGAGTTCGGGACTGCTGCCTCCAGCCGGGGAAGCAGATGACCTCTGCCCGCACGCAGGCAGGGTGCCAGGCCACCTCCCCAGCAGCCCGCGAGCTGACCGGGCCAGCAGCGCCCTCCGCTGGCCTGAGGGGTCAGTGCCGGGAACGGGTGCTGAGCGGATGGCATCACAGGGCACCCCAAGCCACGTCCCCAGTCACAGCTGCTTCTTAAGGCACCGTGTGTCCAGGCCCAGCTCCTCACCGGCCTCCTCCAGGTTCCCAAAAGGCGACAATGCCCCCCCACGGCCAGAAACACCAGGCAGAGCAGCCACCAGGCGCCCCGAGCCAGGGTTGCGCTATGGTTAGCGCCCACTGGAGGCAGGAGACCTAGGGAGCTGGAGGCCTGGGCCAAAGCCCGGGGAGAAGCCCCCGGGAGACCAGATGACCGTAGGAGAGGAGATGACCGCAGGAGACAGCCCAGGACAGGACTGTCCTACTAGGCCTCCGGGGCCCTGGTGCTGTCCAGGCCACCAGCAGCCCCTGGTGGCTCTGAGCCCTCTATCCCCTGGGTAGACTTCAGGCCACCATCCCAGCCTGGCCAGCAGGGAGAGATCCAGCCAGGAGACAGTAAGGGATAAGGCCAGGAGTCTCTGGCTCAGGGAAGTCTTGCTCAGCCAAACCCTGTGGACACAGGGGTCAGCCCAGATCCCCAAAGGCAGGCGCTTCCAATCGGAAAGCTGCACAGCAGAGCGGCCCACAGAGCAGAAGTGCGCCCTAGGTACCAGAAAGGTGTGCAAGTGACACTGGACTGAGCACTCACAGCTGAACAAAAGGCAGATCCCCCAAATTAAAGACCCACCAAAAACCCAGGCACCTGAAATAGATACTTCGCAGAAGCACAACGAAAGGCCAACAAGTACATGAAGAAAAGGCCACTAGAGAAATGCAAATTAAAGCAACACTGAAATGAAGAAAGAAACTCCTAAAACAACACTGAGATCCCTTCTCACTCCAGAAAGAATGGCCACTGTCGCAAAAATGCTGGCAAGGCTGCAGGGCAACAGAATGCTTGCTGGTGGGAGGATAAGCCACGAGGGAATGAGGGTGGACGTTCCGCACAAAACCAGAACCAGAAATGCCATCTGACCCAGCTACTCCCTTCCAGGGATCTTCCCGAAAGAGTTAATGACATCATGCTATGGAGATCCAAGCACACTATTCATAGCAGCACAATTTGGGGCTGTGGACATATCTCACTGGCACAAGTACCTGGCCAGCATGTGTGAGGTCCTAAGTTCAATTCCCAGTACCAAAAAAAATGCAGCACCACATCTTGGAAGCACCCTAACTGCCCATCAACAGATGAACGGATAGGGCGGGGAAAACAGCTCAGCAGATTAAAGCACCAGTAAGCAGGCGCAGGGGCCGGGGGTTCAATCCCTGGGGCCTGCCTCCAGGGCGCAATGAGACAGCAACTGGGACTGGGCATGGTGGCGCAGGCACCTGTAATCCCAGCGCTTGGGAGGCTGTAAACAGGCAGATCACTAGGGGACTGATCGAGCAGTGAGACCGTGAATACCCTGTAGACTCTTCCCTAAAATAAAATTTAAAAAAGATGAATAGATAAAGAAACTGTTATTTATACACCATAGAGTACAAAAAAATGAATTCATTAAGCAAAAGGTAGATAACAGGAAATGCGGGGCTGGGGGCACGGCTCAGCAGCTCAGTGCCCGCCTGGAAAGCACAAGGTCCCGAGTTCAATTCCTGGTACCAAGAGGAAAGATAGTAGGAAACAGAGGTAGAATTTTCAAAAAGGAAAGGGACCAAGACACGGAAGGAGACGAAAGGGCAGGGAAGGACACAGGTGGAGATGCACCACGAATGCCACTGGCTCCCCAGGCAGTAACCAGGCGTCCTGTGCTACAGGCATGGCCTAAGAACCAGATGCGCTGAGGGCCGCCACGCACCTCCCAGGCAGCCACTCCAGCCCGGGTCAGCGATGTCCAGGGTCAAAAGGACCCGGCCACCTCCTGTGCTGCTGCTGCCACCTGGGTCATGTCCACGGCAGCTCTGTATTTTGGCCTCCTCTCGGAGCATGGAAAAAGCTCCTTTGTGCCTGCAAATCAAACACCTTGGTGGCCCCAGGGCCCAGAGCTCTGCTGCTGACCATCCCCGTAGGCACAGGCCACGCGTATGTACAGAGAAGGTTTTGCCCGAGAGGACCCAGCCACCCCACAGCCACGCCAGCCCGCAGCTCAACGAAGCCAGGCCCTAGAGCCACTCTGCCTTCACCAGGGCTCTCACCCGGGGGGACTCCTCTCACTACACAGATGAGCTGTTTCAGCCTTCTGTTTCTTTTGCTAGCCAGTGTCACACACCACAGGGAAACAGAACCCTAACACTGCCTTTCCTTTTCTTTTTTAGTCTTTATTCTGAGGCAGGGGCTTGCTATTCTACCCAGGTTGCATGCACCCTTTGATCCTCCTGCCTCAGCCTCCCAGAGTGCTGACCCCACAGGCCTGCACGGCGGCACCTGCCTTCACACTGCATTTAAAAACAAGTGCCACATTCACTGGTGTCAAATTCAATCCAATAGTTCTACTTTTTTGCCAAAGACAGATTAGTTAAACCTGCATGGTAATGCAGGAGACATGTGGCATGTGTCTCCTCCCCATGGAGGTGACAGTTGAAGAGGCCCTGACCAGAGAGAGCAGCTCAGGCTGGGAGCGGCAACACTTTGTCTCCCCATTTCCCAGGATTTTTTGGATTGTACTGAGGATGGAACCCTCCTGCGAGGCCAGGGTGCAAGCTCCGGCCCCTGCCCTTTGTATTTTTGCTCACAGGGGCTCAGTGAGTTGCTCAGGCTGGCCTTGAACTCGCAATCCTCCTGCCTCCCGAGGCGCTGGAATTCACTGGCACCCACATGGGATCCCGCACAGGTCACTATCCCACAGGGTCCTGAGCGACGGAGTCCCAGCCCTTCGCCCCTAGGAACCCACCCTAAGGAAATCTCAGGGAAATACAAATGCAGGCAACAGTGTGTCCACTGCAACTGACAGTGCCAGGAAACCAAGAGCGCACTGACAAGCGCAGGGTAGGGAAGCAGGCAAGTCAGCGGGGATAATCAGATGAAAATATGACACAGCACCGCTGCAAGATAAGACGGCACAGGCCCGCAACGCTGGCGCTCAGGAGGCTGAGGCAGGAAGATCCCTGCAAGTTCAAGTTCGAGGCCAGCCTGGGCTACACTGTGAGGTCAAGGCCAGCCTGACCAGAGTGAGACCTATCTCAGAAAGCCACAAGTAACACTGATAACTATAACACAATTACAAGGAAAGGTTTTGTCGTCTGGTGGTACTACCACACATTTAATGCTGGGGTGACCTGGCCAGGCCAGCATCAGGACGGGCAGGGGCAGCGGGGAGCCCAGGACCCCAGGCCAGCACAGGGAACCCTCCCAGGAAACTCAGTCTCCAAACTTTCCAAACACAAGAAACCGCTGCAGCTGTACCTACCTTGAACGTCCGGTCCATGGAGGCCGAGAGCAGCAGCTGGCTGCGGGCTGGCTCTGGGCACCACTGGATGCCATTGACTGGGCCCTGGTGGCCCCGCAGCTGGCACAGCACGGTCCTGGGTACGCGGGTCCCCCTGCGCGGGCCGCTCAGGTGTGGCTGAATCACCTCCGAGGCCCCCGGGGGTAGGCGTAGTGGGGTGGGGGCACCGCCCTCTGGGGGTCCCTGAGGCTCCTGGCCCAGCTCAGTGCCCACCGCCTGCTGTCGCCTCAGCCTCTTGGGGACGTAGGGGACCACACAGTCCTCACTCCTGCGCTCGTGCAGGGGCCCAGTGTGGCTGCCAGGGGCTGCGGCCTCATCCTGGGCCCAGGAGGCGGGAAAAACAGTGCCAGGGGCTTGGAGGTGCTTCTGGGCGGCAGCAACCAGGGGCGCAGCAGGGGCACAGGAGGCCCAGAGCGACGAGGGCTTGAGCCGGGGAGGCGCCTGAGCAGGGCGCGCGGCCTTCAGGCCCTCCCCAGGCCACTGCAGCCTGGGGCTGGGGCTGCAGCCCGGCCCACTGTCCCACAGCAGCGCCTTGGGGAGTTGGTGCTGCCTGGCATCTGCGGAAGGATGGGGCTGCAGACCCGACGGCCCCTGGGACCTCAGCTCTGCCACACCAGGTGGGACACCCCGACAGTCACAGCCGGCAGCCCTCACACTTCCAGCAGGCTCAGGATCGGCCTCGGAGTCAGAATCCTCGTAAGCCACCAGGGAGGCCATCGAACACAGCGTCCTGCGGCGCCACCAGGACAGACAAAGCCTGAGACCAAACAAAATCAAGAGTCAGAAAAGGTGCACAACAGGCACTGCTGGTGCACACACACACACACACACACACACACACACACACACACACGAGACTGGGCGGGAGAGTTGTGAGCTCAAGACCAGCCTGGCAAATTAATGACACCTTGTCTCAAGATAAAACAGCTCAGTGTCAGAGAGTCCCTGTGTTCAATCAATCACCAGTACTGGAAAAAGGAAAGAAAGATCATCAGAAATCCAATGCTTCGAAACCCACCAAAATAAAATTAAGAAAACAAGGGCTTTTAGACTTTAACCCCAGCACTCCTAGAGCTGCCCAGTTAGCCAGCTATGGGCCTGCACACCTGTAATCCCAGCTCTTGGGAGGCTGAGGCAATAGGATATTTGCAAGTTCGAGACCAGCCCAGGCTACAAAATGAGCTCAAAGCCAGCCTGACCTGCATAGCAAAACTCTGTCACAAAAAAGACAAAAATAAATAAATAAATATATATATATATATATATACACACACACACATATAGTATTAAAATACACTGGGAACAGGGCATGTGGCTCACTCCTATAATCCCGGCACTTCTGGGGAGGCTGAGACAGGAGGATGGCCAAATGTTTGAGGCCAGCCTGAGCTACACATTGAGTTCAAAGCTACACAGCAAGACCCTGTCTCAAAACTAAAACAGAATGGGGTCGTTGTTCAGTGCAAAGGCCTTGGGCTCAACCCTAGAACCACGAAAGCGTGGGGATTTTTTTTTAAAAAGCTAAAAAGTTTTTAAATGCTTTTAATGTAAAGAAATGATGAAAAGATAGCTGTGCCTATCCTGATCTAAACATTACATGATGCCTTTAAAAATTAAAAGCCGGGTGGGGTGGCGCATGCCTGTAATCCCAGCACTCGGGAGGCTGAGGCAGGAGGATTGTTGTGAGTTCAAGACCAGCCTGAGCTACAAAGTGAATTTAAGGCCAGCCTGAACTGCATAGTGAGACCCTGTCTCAAAAAGACAAAAATAAATAATTAATTAAAATTAAAATTAAATAATTTTTAAAATACTTTCCTGTATACCAGACATAATTAGGTGATATAATCTTAAAAATGAATACAGGATACCTGAAAATAAACCTAAAAAAACTTGGCAAGGCCTATGTGGAAAAAAATAAACAGTTTATAGGGGCCAACCAAATAGCTCAGCAGACTACAGTGACTGCTTAGGGGCCAGGGTTCAATCCTGGGCACCACAGGCCGTGCCAGCACCGCCCAGCACTTGGGAGGCTGAAAACGAGGGTAAATATGCATCCGATCTGTGGCGTGAGACCCTGTAGACCCTCTACTAAATACACAAAAGAAAATAAATAAAACTGAACAGTTTTATCGACATAACTGAGGGCCTAGCCAATGGGGCACGGTAGCACATACCTGTAATCCGATATTCAACAAGGCAACAGGATCACAAGTCAGCAAAAACCCTGCCTCAAAATAAATATTTTTCTTTTTAACCCAGGGTCTCTCTGTGTAGTTAAGACTGGTTTTGAGCTCACTTAGGTAGCCCCTGCTGACCTTCAACTCACGTGATCCCCCTAGCTCAGGTGATCCTCCTGCCTCAGCCTCCTTGAGTGCTGGTATTACCTGGTTTGTTTTTGAACCTGCCGGGATTGTCCTGCCTCAGCCTCCCAAGCTCTCGGATTACAGGTTGCACCACCACAGCTGTCTCACCCCAGTTTTATCAAAATGAAACGTCTAGGGGCCAGGTAGATGGCTCAGTGGAATAAGCACTTCCCTGAGTGGAATAGCACAGGGGCCTGAGTTCAATCCCCACTTCTGCCAAAAAAAAAAAAAATGAAACGTCTAAAGGGCTGAGGCGGAGGGTAGGTTAGTGATGGTGCACCTGCCTGACTGGTCCACACCCTGGGCGCAGCCTCCAGCACCAAAACGGGGGGGGGGGGGGGGGGGAGTGCAAGGGAAGGAGGAGGGAGGGCAAAAAGAGAGGGGAATGTGGGCAGGCGAGGGGTGGGTGTCCACCACTGCACCTGCTCCACTCCCTGGCAGCCCACAGAGGCCTGCGGGCTGCTCGTCAGCCACAGGAAAGGGGTGGGGCTGGGGGCGATGAAACAGGGACTACACCCCGCCAGCAGGGGCGCAGCAGGGCAGCGGCCACCCACACACAGCCCTGCACACACACCTGTGGGTCCCGGGCCTCCCACCAGGGTCTGCGCTCGCCTGCAGCCTCAGCCAGGCCCGGAGCAGGGTGCACAGCCCAAGTCAGTGTGCAAACTACTGTTTCTGGGCCAGGAACGGTGGTGCACACCTTCGATCCCAGCACTGTGGGATCTGAGGCAGAAGAATCGCCAAGAGTTCCAGGCCAGCCTAGCGGACAAAGCGAGCTCAAGGCCAGCCTGAGCTGCACTGCGGAACCCTGTTCCCAAAACAACAAATTTCTGGATAGATGAGGAAGCAGGAGATGGAGTTCGGGCAGACGGGCAGGGGGCCAAGAGGCCAAGATGGGGAATAGAACAGAAAAGAAATATGCTTCGTGGGTGGAGTGACTCCCCAGGGTAATGTGCTCGTGGGTTAAGAAAACTTAACAGCCCAATGGGTAGCTGAAGCAGGAAGATCGCCTCAGGTCCAAGGCCAGCCTGAGCTACACAATGAGATCCTTTCCCAAAAGTAAATAATTAGATGTGGTATTTTTGTACCATGGAGGGGCCGGGAAGATAGCTCAGTGGCATAAGTGCCTGCCTGGCAAGTATAAGGTCCCATGTTCAATTCTGGGTACAAAAAAAAAAAAAAAAAAAAAAAACATATATTGCAGTATTACTCAGTTATAAAGAAAGATCAACTCAAGGCTTTTATATGTAAATGGACTCACGCTGAGAGCACACAGCTAAGTGAACCATACTGTCTCCCTAGTACAAGAATCCAAAAGAGAAAATAAAATTTGATAGGTACAACAGACAGTGAAAGGGGAAGAAGCCGAGCTAAAGAAAAGAATAACTGGGGTGGGGTAAAGGAGAAAAGAAAATTTTAAAAGGGAGAGAAAAATCACGTGAGTATACACAGAGGATAGCTGAGATGACTGTACTAATTTCTATCGCTTTTTTGAAGGGAGCAGTTAATTCCTGAGATTTTTTTTTTTCCTTATGAACCAACTTTTTCTTCTCTTTTTGAGGCAGGGTCTCGCTATGCAGCTCAGGCTGGCCTTGAGCTCTCTTTGTAGCCCAGGCTGGTGTTGAAATCACAACAATCCTCCTGCCTCAGCCTCCCGAGTGCTGGGGTCACAGGCATGCGCCACCACACCTGGCTACTCTGACTGACTTTGCCTGCTAACATCTGTAACCCGCACAATACACTGAACACAACAATGCACAAGGCAACAGGCACCGTTGAATTCCTGCCAGCTTGGTTTGCTGTACGCTGCATATTCTCTCTAATGTCCAATCTACTACTTTTCTATTCTCGTTAAATTTTTAAAAATTAACAGGGGCCGGGGAGATGGCTCAGTAGAATAAGCACTGCCCTGGCAAACACAAGTTCAATCCCTCGTTCCACCAAAACATAATAATAATAAAGAGCAAAACCCCAACAGCCAGCCCCCACCTCACAAAGTCCCCACCCCAGATGGGCTCCTTACAGCCTGAGGGAGACACCCTGCTCCACGACCTTACCAGACCTGGCCCCCAGAGTCCGCTGCTTCCAGCAGCAGGGAAGCAGCATGAGGGGCCCGAGTCGAGAGCAGCACGGCCCTCAGCTCTGCTCCCTGACAGGCCCAGAGCCCTGGCCTGGGCGTGGAAGCGTGGTTCCCGATACACTGCACTCTGATGACATTTTGGTTTTGGTTTTGGTTCGTTTTTTAGTGTTTAAGAGAAGAGGCCTTAGGCCTGCATGTTTATTTACAAACATATCTAGTATGCCATGTAAATTTAAGAGTTTGTTCTGTTGCCAAAGAGCTTCATCTCTTGAGAAATTCTGTCCATCTGTGAAAGAGGATGAATTAAAACATCCCTATTTCTTAAGCAGTTGGTGCCTCACTATAACACTATAAGGAAAGATGCTGCAAAACCAGACCCAAAGTACAAGGTCATCATGGCCAGCAACCACCATTCGTTTTCCACAGAAAACAGCAAATTCTTCCGGGGCCCTCCTGGTACTGGCTGCGACACACCACAGAGGTTGTGAACCTCCGGATGCTCTGCCCCAACGTGGTGCTGGAGGAAGCTCTGCGAAGGGGGAAGAAAGGGCCGCACAACTCAACCCTGCCCTCATGACCTTGTCTCCGACTACGTTTTGTTACTCACTCAACAAACACAGGGATGCACTGCCCCCTTGCCATGTCCCATAGAAGCCAGAAGGGAGCAAGACGTGGCTGGTGCCCAGCACCTACACTGCTAGGTAAGTGCCAACCCCAACCCAGGGAGCTAGGCGGTGTCAGGTGTTAGGAGAGCAAAAGAAGAAAGCCCAAGAGTTCAGGACAGCTGGGCCAGGGCCCACAGCTGCAATGGGGAGGCTGGGGCTGTCGGGTTCCCGGGAGAGGACAGCCGGCGGGCGATGCTCTGGACGAGGGGAGAGAGGCTGCACCACCCCGCGGTCGACGGACACTGCGGAGTCCCTGCAAAGTAAGAAAGAACAAAAAAAAAAAAAAAAAAAACGCAAAACTGGAAAAGTCCAGACGGCAGCAGCCTAGGATGATGGGCTCGCTGCCTTGCTTCCTAAACTGAAAAAGACTGAACCAAGAGGAAAGCCGGGCGTGGTGGCTCGCACCGGTGATCCTGGCGTCTGGAGGCTGAGGCAGGAAGATGGCCAGGCGTTTGCTCGCGGCCAGCCTAGCTACATAGTTCAAGGCTAGCCTGGTCTACATTGGGAGAACCTGTCCCAGAAAAGCAAAATAAGCAAATAAACCAAAGAGAGAGACCCCGGTAGGAACCAACAGAAAGATGTCTAGGAGTATTTGGGGACTTAAAGCCGATGGATGAAGGTATAGGAGGAGTAAAAGCCAGTATTTCCCAACCATACACTCTGCGTTAAGACCTATGCCATGCAGGATGTAGGCGTAATTAAACGAAGCACGCATCCTGCCCCTAAGGCCACAGACTGATAAAGGTACAGGCAAGACACTACCGGGATGGGTTTTGTAGGATGAATAGGAGTTAGCGCACTGTCATCAGTAAGCAACACAGAGCACAGCGTTCTCGAAGGAACGGAAGGGGAAAAGGAGATCGGCGGCAGGGACTCCCGCCCGAGGGCGGAGATCGCTCGGTCTCTGCCCGGTCCGGCTCCCTCCCGCCCAGGGCCCGCCGCTCACCACAAGCACCGGAAGCGCTCGGCAAACTCCCGGAGCCGGTCCGGTCAGGACCCCGCCGCCCAGTCGCGTTCCGCCGCGACGCCCGGCCTGCCAGCCAATCGGCAGCGGGCTCAGCCCCGCCCCTGCGCGGACAGCCAATGACGGGGCGGTGGGACCGGAAGTTGTTCCGGCCGGACGGCGTTTCCACGGACGCCTTGGAGCCTGCCCCCTGGCCGTGCGGGCGGCGCAGAGTACCCGGCGCGGCCGGGTAAGTGAGGCTGGGAGCGGGCCGGGCGGGACGCCGGACGGGCGCGCAGAGCCTCCCTCGCCGTGGGCGGCTGCCGGCCGTGGTGCCCCGGTGTGGTGCCCGCAGGCCTCGTTGCGCCCGTTTCGCGGGTGCGGACCAGCGAGGAGCAGCGAGGCGCAGGAGCCCCGGACCCCGCGCGGGAGGAGATGCCCGGGCTGCTGGCCGCCCGGCTCTGTGCCCTCTGACCGCGCGGCGGCCGCTTCCCTTCGGCCCTTTCCGTCCCCACCCGCCCCGGGACTGCAGTTGCACACGAGGTGACCGAGGCTGAGGGTGGAGAGCGGGAGGAAGAGGGTGGGACGCCTCCGGAGGCCGCTCGGCTGATGCAATCCATGGGCTAGCCCTCGTCCCTCTGAGGGTTCTTGGCCTTGAGCCGCCCCTGATTGGCCAGGTGCATCTCGAAGGAGGGTCCCGAGGCCGAGGTGCTGAGCAGAACCTGCCTGATTTCTCGGAAACCCGTCGTGCACGTGGCCGCAGGGGAGGTGGGTCAGGAACCTGAAATGCTTATGAGAATTTGGGAGATTTCTAGGAAGCCCCCTCCAAGTGCACGTAGCCGAAGGGGTGGAGTAAGCAGGAAAAACAAAAGCTTTTCCTGAAAAAAGAAACTGAAAGAAAAAGGGAAGAGTACTAAAGCCCAATGCTGGCTGCTCAGGGGCTTCTGAGCACCGACTGCCCAGAGTGACCGGCGCCTTCCCCGCAGCCCAGCCTCTTTCCCACCGCCTGGGTACGTATCGTCCTCTGCGAGACTTCCAGCTCGCTTTTACTGTTTTTAGTTTTTATGAGCCTTCTCTAAAGCGCTGGAAACCTCAGTCTAGGGAGTAAAGGGTTGATTGTCTCTAGAATAGAGTATTTTGTGCTTTATTTCGCTCCAAAGCAGGTAAGAGAGGCTGTGAGGAGCAGCTGCCTGCTGGGATCCCTTGTGGTTTTCCCTGGTTCGGCCTTCTGGAGTGGTCAGCATCAAAACTGAGTAGTGTGGTTGGTCACTGTGATGCCCACTGACTTGTGTCTGCCCTCATGTATTTTATCACTTGGATGGGTCCATAACCTTTCCTCTTAGAGTTAAGAGGAAAGTAGAATATAATCCGTTGTAAAATCTGGGGAATCAAGAACTGGGTGCAGCAGTCGAGGTGATGCACACCCGAAATCTAAGCACTTGGGAGGCTGAGGCAGGAGGATCTCTGAGTTCAAGGCTGCATGGGTTGTGGAGTGCCTTCAAAGCCAGTCTGAACTACATAGCAAGACCCTGTCTCAATAAGCCAAAAGAACTGGCTGCTCTCAAAAGAGCATTTTCCTGTCTTCTAAGAACTTGCCAGCCCACAGCCATCAGCACCCTGTCAGCTGAACCTCCCTGTGGCTTTCCAGGCACCCAGAACATGCCTGGGCAGCTGCTCCCCAGGAGGCCCTGTCGAAGCTGGCCTTCCAGGGCGAGAGTCAGTGCTAGTGAAACCGTCCTGCTTTCCCCATCCCCTCCCTCCTCAACGAGCCCGTTTCTGTGAGTGGCTGAACAGTGCCCAGCCCAGATAAGGAGCAGCACAAGGTCCGAGTTCTTGAAAAGGGAAATAGGAATTCAAGAGGTTCGTTAGCTTTTTCTGCAAAGGCCCTGTAAGCAGTGGTGCTGAGGTGCTTTTGCCTTTTACTCGGGGTCCTGTGGCTTAGAGGGCACAGGCAGCTCCGTGGTGGTGCCTTCACTTCCTTCTTTCGGAGTGTAGTGGTAGAAGGGGCTTTCCCAGGCTGTCACTTCCAATGCAGAGTTCTAGCCCTACGATACTCCTTACCCTCTCAGCCCCAGGCCGCTTTGGAAAGACAAGGCCACCTGTACGCTCCACTGAACCACCCACGTACCAGTATACCTACATGCAGACTTGGATGTAGGTTCAGGGCTCCTAACTCCAGGCTGAAGATAAACCAAATTCCCACGGCCCGTGGCTGGCTAAGGACCTAGGTTAGGTAGCGCATGGCTGCGATCTGCAGGGAGGCTGAGGCTGGAAGTACCTAATTGTGATCCCAGTCCCAGCAACCTCACCACACCCTGCCTGGGGATGGCCCCCCAGGGAGATCGCGAGCCCATTCTCAGTACACAGAAGGAGTACTACAGAAGTTAGCTGACTCGGAGGAGAGGGTTTTGGCTGGACGGGGTGGGGTTCAGGTACTGGGAAGGAGTGGGGTAAGAGCGGAGTGCAGAAACTACATAAGCTGTTCTGTCCCCTGGCTCTGACCACTCCTATGTATTTGCTCAAGAAGTTGCAGCACACAGGGTGCACACGGGCACTTGTGTCCTGAGAGCAGTGTGGGTGCCCCCACACACACACTGAATAAGCACCCTGTGATCCTGAGGGCAGGGACACCTCATCTACCACTCCCTGGCTGAGGGGGTCACCGGGTCCCTCTTCTGGGAACCACAGATTTTCCCCAGGCCATGTCTGGGATGACCACCTGGCAGTTCTCCCAGAAATTTATAAAGATGATTCTTTGGGTTCTACTCAGAGACTGGTGCCTATTGCTTCCCTCTTTTGGAGGCACAGTAAGCCCAGACCAGAGTGTGGGCAGAGGCCGGGCCTGGTGACACACGCCTGAGATCCCAGTACTCAGAGGCTGAGACAGGAGGATGGTTGCAAACTTGAGGCCAGCCTAGGCTACACACTGAGCTTAAGGCCAGCCTGAACTGCATAGTGAGACAAAAAAGACCAAAAAATAAATAAATACAAGCAAGGGCTAGAGAAGGCAGACTAGAGATGTGGGGCCTAAGGAGACACTGGAAAACCTGCCTGGTTCTTGGGAAATCTGAAAGTCTCAGTACATCATTTCAGGAAAGATGAGATACAGAGGAAATCGTCTGTCGACTGGAACAAGCACTCTTGAAAATCCTGT